>NW_011627153.1:447544-520329 GCF_000204515.1 Acromyrmex echinatior
TTCCTGCTGGTATAAGCGACGCTTTCTTTAGCGTCCAACACGGTGAAGAGTTGAAGCGAATATGTGGCACCAGGCGTGAGATCACGTAGTGTGTAGGGCACCGAATCGACGGGGATGACGGTGGTCTTGGGATTTCCGGTATCGCTGAAGCTCTGCGTCCGCAACCGGAAACCGGAATAATTCCCCTGAGCCGGAGGCGACCAATATACGATCGCGGTCTTCCCATTTCGTACCGATACCGTCAAGTTTGATGGAGGATCGGGTGCTAGCGAATTAAATTATATTAATTGACTCTCCAGAGAGACTCATAGCAAATCAAACTGTTCGTTGTTCGTTTATCTTTGCGTTTGTAATTATAATTGTTCAAACGTTTAATTTAAAAATTCATCGAAACTGTACATTAAGATAGACTGTATATAAAACAGTTTATCTTAATAATTTTAAATAATAATAGCTATGAAAGTATAAATAGTTTATATTTTTTTAAAAGGCGCACTATCAAAAATCGCGTTAATAGGATCAGATTACATACGTGTCGTAATTGACGCAGTCCACGTCAGCCAATCGTGTAGAGTGCTGTTGCTGTAGTACAGCCAGTACTCGTATCTCGTCCCAGGCAGGCCGTCCCTGAACTTTATGACATCACCGATGTCAGTGGCGGCTATGGTGGTGTTCGGCGGTGGAGAGCCAACGGGTGGGCTGTAATCCAAACGGTACCAGGAACCACCCTGGCTCAGATTGCCTGGTATCTCAATCGCGAGATCAGCCGAGTACGTGACCTGAAGTGAAACACAGAAAACCGCTATTAATTCTCATGCTTGTATCATCATTTGTATAATTAATAACTCCTTGGCGTTAACAATGTGTTTAGCAACCTAATTATTATATTATAGACAGCATAAAATGTTTATTAAAAGAGTACTAATTTTATTTACAAAAAATAGTTTTTGTTGACTCTGCAAATTATTTCATTTCAAAAAATTGATTTCTTATTCCGTCATCAAATTATAATAATATACGTTTGTTAGAACTTTTATCAACAAATTAAATTTTCTTTTGTTGCGAGATAATGTTTCTATGAACAAACTTACACAGCAGAATTTTTCTATTTTATCAAGAAAATAAATTTCGTTGCAATATCAAATAATTGGTAAAAAAAAATTTAATTGTTTTTACATATTAAATATAAACTAGCAATAACGGTTCTGTGACAGCAAGTTTCCTTTCCTCCGTGTATATATATATATATATATATATATATATGTGAGTTATTAATATATAATTTTTAATAGATACACATGCGTACATGTAAATTAATTATATAGAGCAATGTATAAAGAGACTCGATTACGTTTGAATAGAATTGGATTATGCAGTATCCTTATGCAACAATCTGGTTCTATGAGAATATGCGTATACATCTAACTGTTTCGGACTCATCTTGACTCTTGTATGCTTTTACTGGCTTCGGCACGCAATGTCGTGACCGTGAGTCGTGGGTCAAACTCGTGTTAGTAAGGACCCGTTATAAATCAGCAGTGTATCTTGAATTTCAAGACTTTGGCGTTCTTAAAGTTAATAAAGAAAGAGAGTCATTTATAGTATCATCGATCCCTCATCTATTTTTATTTCCAATATAAAGCTTCCGAAGAAGCAAGAAATTTGTACGCTCTTGTATAGTAACGATTAATCAGACTCTCGTCTGATTCTTGCGTGATATCGTGATTCTCACAGTGTGAAACGACTCTAAGTTTATGGACGACTTTTAACGAGGCCCACGACCTCCGTTCAGCGCTTCGCTTTCTCCATCGCGAAATATTGGCCATTAACTTGCGAATGCACGTCCAATCCCCCGTACCAAACATTTTTGTTCATTTCTTTTAATCGTGTGTTTACAGCCACGTGCGTTTAGTTACTAAAACGTTTCTCAGATAAAAAATTTTGAAACTCTTTCAGACTGACATTTTGACGTTCTTCAACAAAAAACAAGTTTTTTAATTAAATTTTATTAAACTTATGACATTAATATTTGAAATTCTTAAAAATTTTGAAAACCCTTCAAATTGACGTGTTGACCTTCTTCAACAAAAAACAAGTTTTTTAATTAAATTTTATTAAATTTATGACATAATATGATGTAATATTTTTACGAAACTTTTATAAATCAGAGAAAAATTCGTTCGTATTGATGTCAGGAATGTCTCAGTTATAAAAGATCGAAGTAATAGTTATGGGAAATCGTGCAAACGGTATATTGATTTTAATACTCATAGCTATGAATTCTTATGTACAGACAGTATATGTTCACGACAAGTACACTGGGAAGCAATGCGTTCCCAGACATGAGAAAGATTGCAAACCTATAATGCTGCCGCTGACATGTAATAGAGAGCTCTCTGCAGCTGATGTCCAATATACCAAGCCATTCAATACTCAATAGGAAAATTTTATTTGTAAGAAAAAATACCGTTAATGAAAATTCTTAAGACAGCATTTCTTTTATTAAATATTGAATCCCACAAATTAAACGCAAGTCAATCTGTGATATACGTCGAATATAAAAAAGAGTAATCAAATCTCCATTAAAATTGTCAAAGGATCAAATTACCAACCATTAATATCTATTTATGACAATCAGCGTGACAGGAAAATTGTTTGAGGTATGAAAAAGGAAAATATAATAATTATAAATTATTTAATTTCTCAATAAGTCTTAAAATATAATTTTATATCTAATCTTATTAACATTAATTATATACATGTCAATAATTTTATACACAAAAATTCAAAAGCAACATTGAGTGGGTTATTGATGAATATTTCAATATCCATTCGGATATATAAATATCTAAAGTGACGAAATCGCTTTTTCTACGAAACCGTTCGTGAGACAGTGAGGTGCGTATTAATCCCTGTTCCATCTCCTTCTATCACATCGTTTCTTTTTCCACCTTCTCTTCGTTTCTCTCAATCGAATCTCTCACAGGCGGCCTATCCCTCGTGTCTGACGATATACGGACGACGACAAAAATTCTTAATTGTAGAAAGAAGGCACAAATAGCATGCCGACTTGTCAGAGATAATCAGAAAATACGTAGCTGAGGCACGCGAGAATTTCGTTTGCCTCATGCTTTGAAAGGTATAAATTCATTTCGTGGTTGAAGATATTTGCCGCGCGATGGACGCGATAGTTAAACGCGGCTTGCTGAGAACGTGATAATTTACGCTGTGCATTTTGCAAAAAGCCTGAAAGAATTTAGTAAACAGAAATTTAATGATCTACCGTGGTATAAAAAATATGTTTGAATTTTTTAGCAAAAATACCTTTTGTATTTGCAAATAGAATCCTCGCGTTGGCGTTTAAAAGGTATTTAAAATAGATTTATTTCGATTTTAAAAAAATTTATATAATTAGTAAGCAAGGATTAATTTTTAATCTATATAGCAAATCTATATAATTCGAGAATAAAAATAATTTACAAGTGTAATTATATATTATGATTGAATTACATGACACATTATATCGCAATGCAAAATATGCATGACTTTATTTCATCACAGATATCTATTTGTTTCGAATTTTTTAAATAATGTTAGATTAATCACGTAGCTGTATTACGCACAGTTTTAACTAAGTAAATCATGTTGAAATAAAAAAGACTGCATTCTAGTAGTATCCATATCACGTATATCAAAAATACGCAACATTTTTTCTACACACAGCCACGTTAAGTTTCAAAGTAGATTTTTATCTTCTCTATCACATTTTATTGGAAAATTAGAATTATGGTATTTATATCATGTATGTCACCCTACAAAAATACCTCGCGATATTTCTTTCTGCATAACTCCGTACCGTACTAACTTGTCTTTCTGCATAACTACGTCCAGTAATTTTTTATCTTCCCTACCATGTTTTACTGGAAAGTTTGAGCTATAGTATTCGTGTCATGTATGTCGCTCCAAAAATATCTCGGTATTTCTTTTTTATACATAGCCGCGTCCAATAAAGCAACTTTCATTCTTTTTGCCATAATTTCGATGTACACTACCAGTATTGAAAAAAAATGTATAGTATAAGTACATAGCGTAAACTATACATTTTTATTACTGACGATATATATCAAGACATAATCTACATTTTATTGGTTTGATTTAAGTAGCGTGATGGCTTATCGTTTCCAGTCGAGATTTTGAAAGTAGAAAGTAGCGTCCAGCCATCCACTTTCCGTGAAGTATAAACGGATCTCAATTGCATGTTTGAAGGAAGTCTAGCGCGCACTTCACTTCCGGCTGACCGTTGTCACGTGCCTAGCGTATTTCCGACCTTGCGAGCGGTTTTCGTTCACGTTCAATGTAGTACATGGAAGTAGGTGGAAGAGGTGGAAGTAACGTGTCTGTAGTATCAACGTTCGTGACACTTTGCAGCCGATATATGTCGTCCGTCACTCTTTCTTATTCGCTTTGGTATCCTGTTATTAGAATATTAAACAAGTTTTGCTCCCTTTTTTTAAAACTGATATCGACCGAATTAATTCAAGTGTCCTAAATTCGTCCATGTATGGTAAGTTAAGTTGCTTTCAAAAATCTTCTTATAAAACGATTTTTCTATGTTAACGTTTGATCGAAAAAGAAGCTTTCTCTTCTTTATATAAAATATTATTTCGAAAATAATGAAATGATTTTTTTTTTAACGAGTTATTTAAGAGATCTCATATAAGATAATATTGATTTCAATAAAATAAGTATAGCAAGCATGATGAATCATGATTACTTGTCATCCGGTGCATTATGTCGACATCGGAATTGACTGATTGTATCCTCTACCACATTCGTATTATTCGATATAACGCATTACCTTTGTCGGTATCGTCATTTCCTCTTCTCTCGAAAAGTTTTTGTTAGCAAAAATTATTTGCGAAGCTATTAAACCAATATTACCTACTAGTGTAGTGAGAGGATAATAATATAGGAATATAAGAGATTCTCAGGTCTATGCCCTCGACTTTGCTTTGTTTCCCGGGAGTAAAGCGAGATAAATTTTTGTTGGAAATTCCATTTGTATAACTATTTTACGCATTAACTACGTATTGCAGACTCGTCAATATAGCACGACGGGAATCCGATATTTCCTTTGTTTGTCACAGACTAGGAAGGTATCAAACGTAGAATTGTGTTGAACGCATTCTGGTACACGAACGAATTCCGAATTCGTAAATAAGTGAGACCATGCTCGTGCATAGAATGTAGAAATAAAAGAATGAATCTCAGAAAAAAATCCAAATTTAAACGTAAGTAAACAACACTGGGAACACAATAAAATAAACGTCCTGAAATTGTCTTTAACTAGCTTAAGAATAATGCCTTTTTATGAACTACAAAGTTAACAGCAGCATATCATTATTTTCGAAATAATATTTCGTACATAAAATTCTTCTTATTTGCTAATTTTACAAAATTGATAAATATAAGAGATGTGTGCTATTATTTCCTCCATGTTTTCGTTACGATTGCACTTAGGAAAACATCCAATGTATCGTAAATCCAGCGATCGTTTTATTTATAAAGAGAATAAAGAAAGGCACTCGTTTCAAATATACACTCGGGAGATTCTAAGTAGCTCGCGTGCTTCGCCATTTTTACCCCTTGCAAAACCTGTTGCACGACCTTGTTCGATTCGTGTACGATGGCCTTCCCTTTCTTCCCTTTTAGTCGCTATTTAGTTTCCTTATGTCTGTTTTTAAACAATTATGTATTTATCTTTTTAAAATCTGTTGGATGAAGTTCAATTGCTTTTGTTATTCGTTTCGCGATAATATTTATATCACAAAAATGTGATGCGACAGGCTGCAAAAAGCTGTAAGAGCTATTTATAACGTACACTATTCGGAAAATATGATATAAATGGCGCAAGCCGCGTTGCATGATAATTAATAGTGCGTGATTAATTAAATGGAAGTACTTTAATTTGCTAATGGCCGTAGAACTAAATAATAACAGTGAGATAAATCAGTGGTAATAATGACATGCATGTTATTCTTAGATAATCGCTATGCTGACGTCACGCACCATGGCATCTCGCGTGACAAATTCTCTGCCGTTATCGATCATTTGTCAAAATGAATTTATACATTTCTATAAAGATATACATATGTATCTTGAGAATTAAACAAAAGGTTTAAAATTAAAATGGTTTTTTAAATAAAAAAAAAATTTGAAACATAAACATTTCACAATTCGAACAAAAATAATAATCGAGTTTGAGTCCTCGATTTTCAACGTTCTATGATTCGGAAATAAATTAAATATCGAGGAAAATTTGAACAAAAATATATATTTATTGTAAACAAAAATGACTTTTTATGTTCTGTTTTCTTACAATACATCGTCTATTTATTTTATTATTTCTTGAATTCGTATGATTTACAAGTTAATCAAGAAATTTGAATTATTTAAATGATTCAACTGCTCAAAAAATTTCAAATGCTAATATATTCTGTCGACTGTGATATAGCATTTTAGAACGTATCACGGATATTCCATTATACTCGCTTTGCCAGTAAATTGCTCACGGATGCGTATTGTACCTACGTTTACATTTGATCGACCACAAATCGACCCACATTCCCACGTATCGTGTGCGAACAAGCTTGGCGTTTCTTGCGCTAGCACGCAAACGAATAAAGCTGTAAATTTACAACTAGACGTTGTATTAACGCTTCGATCCCACTGTCTCTCTCTCTCTCTCTCTCTCTCTCTCTCTCTCTCTCTCTCTCTGCTATTATCTATATCACTATGCAATTATTATGCAATCGGTTAACTTTTAGAAACGAACACACACACGCACACACCCACACAGAGCTAATTATGTAACTTTTACAACATGTAACTCTCATCGCGTGATCATCCTGTTACATTGTCCGCGTCATTGACGAAGCGTGGCACTGAAGCGTCTATTGGGACGCAGCAGGAAGAAAAAAAGATAATGACCGTAATGCAATTATGCGTAATTGGGAACAAAATAATCAACGATAATTTCCCACTGACGTGTTGTGTCGAGGTCCGTTTACAAGCAAATCGGAAACACGATGGGATTGTTAAACAACAGAAATCCCGTCTTGATCGTAATGCGCGGCGTTAAAATCTCTCGTTTGCCAGTCATCGCATTTTTACAACGTGAACGAGACAGCGAATTGACAAGCCTAACATTTTTTTATTTTCGTCGGAATAGCTTCGTCATTTTTGCGTATGCTATTCATAACCGCTGGATATTTTTGTGAACTTGATACTAATTCTTAATGCTCGAAACTATTAGTCGGTGACCATACGATTGTACGAACGTGAAAAATCCTTATCAACCAGACGAGCGGAACGACATTCCAAGCAGCGATAACGCTGCTTATGTTTAACTATCGCTCGGTAATCCAATTTCAGTATACTTTTTTTCTGCGCGCATATGACAACAGAAATATAAAAGTTTTATAAAACAATAAAAAAGTAAACAATAAACGTTCGAATATTCAATTTCAATTAACCTTTTTGTTAAATGTAGCGAAAGATACTATATACTTCTCCGGAAAATAACATCACGAAATAATATCGTTCAATGAGCAATATGTCACGTACGTGTTGAAAACAAACGATGTATCTTAATGATAATGTGCCAATGATAATCGGCCAATTTTTTCTTCCGAAAAAACGATAAGTGCGACGTGCCATATCGAGCGCAATATAATGCCTCGTTAACTGCTTGGCAGATCGCTTTGACATTTTTTTGCAGAGACAACTAAAAGATGAGACCGGTTATGAAAATTTTTCCGTATTAAAAGAAACTAAAAATATCTACTGTCGATCAACATACTCGTCAATGTTTCCTTAATTCATTTAATTAAATATTTTTTTCTCCTTAGAACTTAACAAAAATATTGAAAAGACGCACATTGATACACATATGTGGCATTATTTCTTTGGAATTAACATTTACAATTGTTTGTCAGGAAGAAACTGCTAGACATATGTTCGTAATTATAGATTGAAAATACAACACAATGCAACAAGCTAATAGTATGCTAATTGTAACTCATCGTTGTTACGTAAAATATATTTTTCTTTGGTTTTATCAATAATAGAGGTGTATAATAAGTAAAGAAATAACTTATTATAATAACAAGCACAGAAATACTGTTTTCCTTGTAAATAGCTGGCATAGAATTTTATCTTAGTAAAAGAATTTACTACTTTAAACGTATCTACTAATAATTTCCGAGAGAAACATCAACCACAACTGTCATAGAATAAAAAAACATTTACACGAAGCAACAATTATATCTACCAAAAAACAATTACGATTCCTTGAATCCATCAATTATATAACGAAGGAATTACATTTATCTGTAAATCAGCCTCTGGCGAAGATTCATCTCTCGGTTCGTTTAGTTATTCATAGCTACGATCTTCTTGATTATTGCTAGTAAAGAAAAAAAAATAGCATCGTAGATGTGTTTGGCAATAACATGACGTTTGCATAAATTCCATCTTCATTCTGTGATCCGATATTTTTCATAGTAACAATCCGACTTACACCTGACGGTATACATTCAGTAGTACAGCATAGGATAAACCTAGATAAGATCCGCGTGCACTTAACGATCTCGCTTCCTGTTTACCAAATGCCCGCGGCTTCTCGCCGGTAATTTGAGTCTTTGCGTGGCTACGAAGAATCATTGTGAAAAAGCATTTACCTCCTCGTAAGGTGATTGATGATTGCGTAACCCGAGATACAGACGTTGTAGGTGATCGCTAGGTCGCTCGCCAGGCTTGGATGCCTCTGCCTACGTACCGAAAGTTCTAGAGAGTGCAACATCTCACACAATGATAATATCCTATCGCATTTATTTGCGCTAGCATGATCAAGAATATATTTACGAAACAAAAGAGTATAGTATGTGCGCTTCTTTTCCAAGAATTTGTTGAATAATTCGAAATTGCATTACTAATTGCAAAACCAACAATTTTATTGAGATATTTTTATTATAATGTGCACAGCTCTACACATTACAAAATATAATATAGATACATATCTATTCTGTTTCGGAATAATTCATTGTAATAATTAACAATGTAAGATAAGAAGCATTATAAATGTTTAAATAAAATCGAATACGTAATAAAAATATTTAAAAGACATTATAAAAACGTGTTCTGAAATTTTTTTGAAAAATATTTTGAATATTTTCGAATTTTTTGATATAATAATATAATACGTTATATTGTGACACAAGCATGGCGCGTACAATGGTATCAATTGTGTGATAGTACTTCAATGCGTTCAATCGAGAAAGGAATACATTTTGCTGTAACTTGACCGCAACTCATTTAGACATAAAATGCGTGCTTATTCCTTGGTTATTTGTGACGTATTTATGTGCCTCGCAACTTTTGATTTTGCGTAATTAAGGCTTGCGTCATCATTTGTGCGATTATACTACTCTTGGGACAAACGTGCACAAAAGTTTGGCGTTTAACTTTTCAGTGGAAATGCAACGAATCATTGTAACTGCATATTCACATGTATGAAACGAACGGCAATTAATTCATTTTTAATGAACCCGTTTGTTATATAAAGTAATTTCAGATCTTTTAATATACAGAAAGAATTATTATTGATTGAAAATATTAAATAATTTAAAATGAAATAATATCTTTTTAAATATTATAAATACTATAAATACGAATTTGTGACGATTTGGACAACTGTTTAGAATTAATTATCGCCGATTTTTCAGAGAATTATGCATTTTAAATTTAAATTAAAAGTAATTAACGTATCCGGTAGTTTAATGATTCGCATGATAAATGAACATTTTTCGCGATATCACGATTTCCATTTTTATATCCGGAGTTCATTTTGAATAAATTTGTTTGTAAACAAATTGCAGTTTTTAACTCGTGAAACTCATAAAAAATTAACTCCTTTATATTTTTAGAAAGATAGATTTTTGAATTTAATAACGACGAAAATTATTCATAATGTATATTACGAAAATAAATCAATAATGCATGAAGAAAAGAAACTACTGTGTTTTATGATACGTAATTAATTTTAATGACCAACGGATTTATATTTAATATTCTGCAGAGCGTATTAACATTCTGCAGAGATGTATGTGGCCATGTTACTATAACATTCCATAGATTATTTGTTAATCACACTTTTAAATACAGTAATTTAATTTTATTTATGTATCTTACTAGATGTTTTAACTATAATTAAGAAACATCAGAGAAACATAACAATGTTTGTATGTTGACATAAAACTATTTTAATTACTTTAACACAAGTATTAAATGAACTTAATTATACAAACTTCTTACGTATACAAATAAATTTCTGCAATGCTTTTTTTACGTTTTTATGATATTTCTGTCAGGAATCAGATGTTTTACGATACGATAACATTAATGTTTCCAATCATCGCATAAACATATTTACATGCTAAAAAGGAATTTTATTATCACAGCAAAAAATCGTTATTACTGCATATTCGACGTGAAAGCGGCCAAAGATCGTTAACAGTTCTAATTATTCGATTATAGCAGAATCATATTTCGTTGGTAAAAAAGAAAAAAAAATTTTGAAAAAAAGAAAGTTGGATCCATAGAAACTTAAATAAAATTAAGTAAAATTATTTGTAGTTAAATTAAAATAAAAATTATTTTTATTAAACGTATTTTTTTATAATATAACAAAGTGACTGATTTACAAATAAAATATAAAAATCAAGATATTATAGTAAATTGAAATAATTTCACAAATTTAGCAAAACTTCTGTGAATATGTGTATTCACCTTACTGTTTACAATAATTAGCAGAACTGATTGTAGCAATATGAAATATGCAATTATGCTAGCTTTCTTTTATCGTGTAATCAATATAAAGTTTGCTCACGTTTTAGAGTTGCTTATCGATATAGTTATGCAACCCTCACTTTCCTGTACATTGTAAAAATCCAATGCAAATACAACTAATAAGAGATCTATAAGAGAACTATCTGTTTATCTCATCGTTTGTCTTTACAATAAGATAAATTTGAAGATTTCTTATGTAAATCGTAGATCCACACATTGAGGAGTATAGGATGAGTCAGAATAGGATGAAGCAGGATGTAAGATATACTTTAATTAAAACGTGATCTTTGAAAAAAAAGAAACAGCCGTGCAAAGATTCCACTGCAATCCTTAAATGGTCGAAGACGATGTTATCGACAATGGAATGACATCAAACGTATATGATTTTATTAAAAGCGCGATGTACTTTATTCAAATGCATTCGGATGGATGCGTGCAACAATGAGAAAGAACAAGAAGAGAAAGTGGAAGTAAAATTGCAAGTGTGTTCACGCAGATGCGACCAGAAGGCAGAAGGATGAGTCGGGATGTACCAAAAAAGCCAGCAAGCTGTTTCCTTTCTTTTATGTCCACCGACGTCAGGGAACCACGCACGTAGTGCACCATCACCCGTATTTTTATCCCTTATTCCGAGTCTTTTATTACACGACGTGCGAAAAAACGAATGAACAAACGGATTAAGTGCGAGTAATAAAATCATGGATTTTTATTTATAAGTAAATGGAAAAAAACGAGCATAAAGGAATTGAATTAAGCGGAATTAATAAATTAATGCAGAAAGTTTAATATTAACGTAATAAACAATAATGTTTCAGAGAAGCTTCGGAATGATCATCGTTGCATAGATTATCAATAAATTAATAATTTATGCATCGGCGATGGCAGAAATATAACAAACTATTTAATTACGTAAATAATTATCTGTAAAAGAGGAAACGCCGCGTGGAAAATTCGAAATATGACGTGTGGAATTAAGCGGCAAATTTATATTAATAAATCCACGTTTGCAAATTATTTCTACATTAACGTGCGTAATTTTATGACAGCATAAAATCTACTATTTAATAATATCTTTCAAGAAAATTAATGTGACAGTTACAAAATTCAATAAAGAATACATTTAGATTGAAAATATCGGAATATCCACTTACGTGCATAAATGATTATTAAGAATAAAAATCAAAAAGTTGTCAAAGTGTCAGAAGAAATTTTTTTTTAATATTATTGATTTTGAAACTTAATATTATGATAATATGACGAATGTATAAGTAAAACTTATATTCTTCATTTTTCAAGATTTACAATAAAGATAAAAAAAACCATAAGTTCTGTAGAGTAGAATAAGTTGTTTAAATCTTTTATTTTCAACTTGAAATATGTAAATGTTAAATATATATTTACTTTCTGATTACATACTTTTATCTAATTATTAGATTGAATTGAAAGCTTTCAGTTTTTAACTCAATTACGAAGAAAGTTGGAGAAAGTGAGTTCTGCTTGCCTCCTATAACAATTTAGTTCCATCAATTTGTTATTTATATTATCTAATATTTTTATACTATTGTATATTATCTAAATATAATTAATGTATGTATTGTATACAATCGCATATTTCAATAATTTTTTGTCTTTGTTTGTGGGTTGCTTCGATTTCGGTTTTTACAAGCCATTCATGACAGCTAGACGCGATCGAAAGTGTCGGATATGATTCAGACGAGTGAACGATGATTTATTTCTCCCATCTGTTCTATTTTCGTCACGTGCAGCCATATCTTCCCAGGCTAGTCCAGGATATAGTCGCACATCCGGATGAACCAAAGTCGTTTGACACTCAGCAGAGCACCACGTGCAGCTTGTCCTTGCCTTTGCAAGTCGCCGTTTCCGGTAAGTCGCAACCATGACGGAATAAAGAAAATAAGTTTATTATCTTCGGTCTATTTCGAGTATTATTAAAATGTTTTGAATCTCAATATATTAAATTATTATTTTTAATATTTCGGATATTCATTCATTCATACAATCAATGTCCTGCAGATTTTTTACCTTTTTTTTTAAATAATAATTACAAATTAGACTCGATTGCAGTAATGGTTGCAATAAATGTTGTGTAATTTAACTACATTGTCTTAGTTGTTTATTTGATGTTTCAATAACCTACTACATTAATTATTAAACGACTTTATTATTAATGCAAGTATTTCAAATAGTGTTGTTTCATTTCCAAATAATTGCATATAAATGTATACAATCGAAATATGCATGAGTTTCGTACAAAGCACGCACGTTCCTTGTAATATTTAAACGAGGCAATACTTCAATCGTTTCACAGTAAAAAATATCCGATAATTGCATATTCATTCAAAATTCGAAGTAAAACTCGGATAAAACTGGCTCCATCATATAAGCCGGTGAGAACTTCAATCGTAGGGAAACTACCAGAGACGATTTTTGTTCGCGACGGACTAACTAACGATGTGCTCGCGTGTCAACATAACTTATTGCATATGTAGCGTAACGTCCGACTTAAAAATGACGACGCCGGCTATTTGCGAGACATTCTGCGAACAGGGTCTCCGCGGTAAGAGTTTAATATAGCGCGGTCATGAGCCTCGAATTCTGGGCCAATAATGTCACGGTTTCGTCGCACCCACTCTCCTCTTTTGAAAACACACGAAAAAGGGAAAAATTAAATCAAATCGTATCACATGAGTCAAATCATTGTCTTATGATCTCTTCATTTTTATTGTTAATCTTGACAAGAAATATAATTATAACTTTATGTTACTTTAAATAATAATACAATACTTGTTGATAAATTCTTGAACTCAACTTTTTATCAATAAATGTGATATTTATTGACTTTTATCATGTTCCCAATGTTTTCCCAAGATAAGCAATGTATCACTTGACGTCTAAATAGTCTTTAATATAATTTGTATTTCTATTTTTTGTTTTGTTCGAAAAACAGCTAAAACTTAATATCCTCCTTTATTTGTCCATTTATTTCTATCTGCAAAAGAATTTGTTGAAAAATGTTGCATAGACATAGCAGAAATTCATTGTAATTCTATCCAGTAGTTTAGAAAATTTTAAATCTCTCTATCTCTCTCTCTCTCTCCAACAGAAGAACGAATGTAAATTTTACGAACGATGAATGAATGATAATATAAAACAAACAAGCATCCGGTGTATTAATCATGTTGTAAAAATAATATGGAGCACTAGAGAATGCGAGCGAATTTACGAACAGAAACCTGAGTACGTGCGGAATCGAAAATGGCATTAGAAGGATTAAAACCTACTGTAAATTTTATTCGATTTTGTTGTATGTATTCTAACTGTGCGTTTTACTGCATAATTTTATACTATAAATTAAATGGCTAATTAAATTCATGACTGAAAAGATTTTTAATTAATAACTAATATTTTATTACAAAAAATATATTAAAAATTTTTTTTAATTACCCAAAACTTACTCGATTTCTCTTACGTTTATGAAATTGAGTGCATTTTAGATACCGCTGACAATTAGTTTATTATTAATTTAATAATTCTTTTAACTTACAGTTAATTACTACATTTACAGATTTTATAAATCTGAAATTCAGATTTTATAAATCTAATAATTAATTGTAAATTGACCGAGTGTTTAAAATGGCAAATATTTCTTTCGCAAAATGCATATATATATATATATATATATATATATATATGTGTGTGTGTGTGTGTGTATGTATATAGGATATCAATGTTTTCATATGTATGTGTACATATATCTTTTATATATTTCATATCTTTTTCACGTACTTATCATTTTGTGTGACTCACTCTGTGATTAAATAGAACAACACTATTAGATATTACATTAATGATTTGTGTATACATATATTTCTCGGTGTATAACTGGAGAAGTAGACAAAAATTTTATATTTCTCATTCTTCAGTCTATTAGAAGTGATTTATGCCCAATTAATTTTGTAATTTGAATATATACTATTTTCCCAGATGATATTGAAATCAACTTTATATGTTAAGATTAATGACAAGTGATGATCAATTTTGATTTTTTTCGTAGAGAATGTTCCACGGTAATAAAATTGATGTAAAATCGATTTCACTTATAGAACAGTATCATATGACGGTAGTTAAATGGGCGTTGGCTTTCTTTCGAACATAGAACATTTAGACAGTTTACTTTGTTCATTACAAGCTTCATTAGATATAACGCGATGTACTTTCGCCAATCGAACTTTCTTTTAGTCAATAAACCGCACGGCTAATCCCTCTTCTTCTTCGCACTGAACTAATCTCTATAATTTTAGAACACACAATCTGTGCATCATCTTCTAAAGTTTTATAAATATAATATAATATAATGTAATGTCATTTAAACAAATTAAAATTTTAATTATTTAATTTATCATTTTCCAAGATATTATTATAAATCTTTAAAATATAGAAGAAATTATAAAAATTAAAACCTTTTTTTTTACACAGACAAATTGTGTTGTGATTATCACGTGAACGCATTATCTTGCATTGTTTCGCAAAATGATATTCTCGTAACTCATGTCGCTACGTCCGATTGTTATATAGTGAAATCACTAGTTCCCGGAGAAGAAAAAAAAATTCGTTTACGTAATTCCAGCACTCCGTAGTGCGTTAAATATTTAAATTACCCGGAAAGGTAGATTTCCTCTTCTCTTCTCTCGCCGAGAGGGAATAAAATCTCGTAATCCGTGGTTTAACCATCGGCAAACGATCCCGACAACTAATCATTTCGATTATCTACAGCAGGCATTTAAGTCTTTTTAATCTGCTACTACTGGTATCCGATTGAATATGTTGTGCTTGCGCAAAAACGGATAAAATATTGAAATTTATTGCATTCGAGTTGAAGACATTAATTCAATACTGAAGAGAAAATTAATTATTACATCTGAGAAGTTCTTATTAAAAAATATATGCAGTGGACATAGATATATTCTAATGACACTAATACAATTAGATTCGTCGTACTGACGGATACAGAAGTCAATAGACATCGGTATTCGAAGCAATATATTCGCAGTTGAGAAAGCCAGGCGGAGTTTCGCAATGTCAAGATACGATTCGATCGAGCAAAGAAGACTGGATGTCGGTCGCGTTCCCCTTCACCAATCGGTTGACCAGAACTCAAACTCTGATTTCAGTCTGTCGCAAGGATACGTAATCTCTATTGATATTAATATTTTTTACTTATTTTCGATACATACATCTACATTTGTAATTTTTTCTTTCGATAGAAACAATGAATAAATGACTCTTACTGCAGATATTTCTTAGTTCAATTATTATTCGTTGTTTGTATCAAATCAAAATATTGCGGGGTTCTTTAAAAGTGAACTTTTAAATTTTTGCTTACTTTTACAAAACAATACTTATACAATACAATTATTTATTCAGCACATTAAGCCTAATTAATACATCGACTTAATAAATTTAGATTTGCAAGTTTATGCAATACGATTCAATACGTCACCGCCTTTAGATTGCTTCAAGTACGCGCGTTTCAATGTAAAAGGACATTCTCCAGAGTGAAATGTCCTAGATCGAGAGCATTACTTAGCCGCTCTATATGCCTCAGAGATATATAAGAATAGAAGTTAAGTAAAATAATGCAAGGTCGACACATCTCTATCTTTTATAACAGAACAAAGAGGAATCAAGGCTAAAGACATTCAAAATTAATTAGTGCATAGATAAATTATGGAAAGTGATAGTGATTTTAGAATACTTTCTGATAAATCATAAAAAGCTCAAACAAAGTTAAGCTACAATTGTTAAATATTAACTTTCGATTAATTTTAAATTTATAATCTTTTTATTATTTACAGGAAAATAAAATAATGAAAAATATGAGTTACAGATGAATAATAATACATCTTTCAGGAGCAGAAAAGAATCAACATTACTTTTTTTTTTAAACTAGCGCGTGTATCTGCATATTTTCAAAAATTATCACAAACATGTACGCATGTTACCAATGCGCGTCCTTCGCGCTAATACCTATGTTTCTAGCATAAAACAATACTCTATCAACATGTCCCAGATCCATGTGGTTATCGGCACTCACCTCGGCTAAAAGAATCAGCAGCAGCAGAAAGATGCTGCTGAATTTGGATACCGGTTCCGGACAGAAGACTATACAGCCCGTCATCCTGGATGAATAAAAAATCCACCAACGGCGAAACTTCCTTATTCTTGGAGCAATCTCCTTTTGTTCACCCCAGATACTCACTGACACCTCACGGAATGACACCCACAAAGACACCTTCGGCGTCCAGTTAAATAATGAGGAATGCGCGAGGAATGTGCGTGTCACATCGATCGATCGACAGCACTGGGACTTATTTCTTCGAGTCGCTGTGTGCCGTGCGTGTGGTATCACAAGAAATCGAGTGTCCCACTCCGGGCTCCTCGTGGTAACAACACCTGTTCGGTTGTTTGACAGCTATGCCGGTATCGGAGATAGTGACGGCGACGATGGCGGAGGAGCCAAGAGATCGCGGTGGTAGAAACGTTGGCTGCTGCCATATCAATCGGCGAACCGCGTGTCGCCGAGTCTTCTGCTTGACTGAAGTTATGTGTTATCGCGGGTCCAATACACCAGGAAACGATGACTCGATTAATATGCAGCCCTCACACCTCGCTGCTCTTAGTTCTCGGGCTCTCCCACTTCGGTCTGGCACATTCGCTGTGTCAGGTGCACCAGAGTCATGTAAATTTTTCCACAATAAATAGAATTTAATAAATTATTTCTTTGCGTCTTTTAGCGTTCGTTTTCCATTAAATTTCGTTTCGATCGCACAGTCTTCGTATCAAATTGAAGAAATTTGATTTTGTGTGTTACACAATTGTATTTCTTTTTTTTTTTTAATGTATTTAGAAATGGAATGCTTCTTGCATTAATTTTGTTTTGTATTGCACAATGTTTTCTTTATATGAAATTACTATGATAAACGAGAGTTTAATTGATATAGACGTCTAATACAATTTTTATTTAATATACTTTTATTATAACTTTTTACATTTTGATGTCTATCTAACGTTGAAAATGTATATCAATGACCGATATATATGTAGATGATTATGCTACTAAAGAAAGCATAATAGGCGTGTCTCTACTTTATCTCTCATGCATATTGTTTTTTTGTTCCACCTTTCTTCATGTTCTTAAATAGAATACCAGTTCTTTCGTTCATCAGGCATCTTTGTTTCCTTTGTTATTCTTAAAGTATATGACGTAAAGAAATCATATAATACACTAACGTAGCAATAAACTGAAGAGTATTATAAAATTACTTCATTTTCTCGCAAAGAAGATATATTGTGCTATATTTTTACTTCTATTTTATAGTATTCTCTTTTAAGTATGTTTGTCTTATCGCATTTATCTATTCGTCGAACAAAAAATATGTTATCACTTTTCGACTGGATCAGTTTTCGACTGGATTAGTTTTCTCCCTTCGTTACTCTGCGATTTGAGTACTCCAAAGTGTGGAACGGAATAACGAACTAGGGGTGGCACCCTTCGGCGCGGTCAACGTGACAACAATGAGGTAACGAAGCAAGCTTCACAAAACATTGAAAATAGCCGAGAGATTGCTCGGTGATCGGAAACGTGATTTTGTCCAGAAAATGGTCTGTTTGATTTTCTCTTGCATTTATCACTACAATACCTTGTTTCAGTTTTATTGTTAGGACAGCTAATTGTGTCGTTCAACGATGAAATTGTTATTTTATAAAATTAAAGAAATAATTCCAATTTTTTTTAAATACCACGTTTGTATGTATATGTAGATGTGTACGCGCGCGTGTGTGTTTGTGTGTGTATGTCTGGCCAACAGATCTCTTTTATTTTGTCCTCGCTTCATCCGATGTCGCTGATGAAATACAAGTTCAACGACGGAACACGACACGGAAACTTTATATAAAATATGGCTGGATATGAATAGATTAAACCGTTCTACTGTTTCATGCGTCCACTTACCGAGACTTCCTTTTATTATTCTATCACAGTTCACGTGTAAGATATCGCGCGTGAGAAGAACCACCGCGTGAAACGTCACAGGTAGCGATACGAAGCTATCCCTGAATCATCCATTAGGACGAAAAATTATGAGAAACAAAAGATTCCGAGTAGTTAAGAATACAAACGCTCTGTCTTGGTTAACAAAGAAGCACACACCTGAGCATTACTCTAAGGCCATTGTCTTTGCCGCTCCCTTAGACCCTCATTAAGCCACCGGAGAAGAAGTTACATACGCATCATCATAAAAGAGGCGAAGTCCGGATTTCAAAACAAACACCATAAAACGACACCAACTTTCTATTTAAAAGCACGAGAGTCTTCCTTATTCAAGATCACCGCCCCAGGATGTCAATAAAAAATCAGGCCACTGACCGCGCTCCTTCGCCCGTTCCAATCACGATTCTTCAAAAAGAACAACATCCCTTAAACGCGCGATTTCGTTCATCTGCGGAGTCGTTGATTCAGCGGAACGTCCGTCTGCTGTCTCTGTCATCTTATGATCCCAACGCCCGGGGAACGTCCTAGGAGATCCGCCAACGCGCCGGTCGCCGTGTCAATGTGTCGTGCTCCGAAAACGGATGGAGGCGCGACAGCGAGGAAAGGCCGAGAAATGGGCAGCAAACGAAGCGTTCAACGTGTTCTCGTACGGCTGTAGGTGCGCACGGTCGACTGGCGCGCTTTCATGACGCCTCACCCGGTGCGGGCCGACCACCAGGGCCAACGGGACCTCGGTTGCTCTCTCAACACTCCACTCGTGGCTACGACCGAGGCAGCGCCAGGCTAAGCCGTTCTTCGGCTTCGCCTCTCACCGCCGCCACCCCACCGGGCAACCTGGCTGTCTTTCCATTCCTATTCTGGCTCTCTCTTCTATCCACCTCATCTGTCTCCCTTGCTCTTCCAACCTGGTCTGCTCCGGCTGGTTATCCAACGCAGCCGCCATCACTACTGCATCCGCTGCCTCGACTCCCACCAAGTGTCGGTTTGCTTTTCCCTTCTAGTTGTCTCTCTTTCTCTCTCTCTCTCTCTCTCTCTCTCTCTCTCTCTCTCTCTCTCTCTCTCTCTCTCTCTCTCTCTCTCTCTCTCTCTCTCTCTCACTCATTCACTCACTCACTTGCTCTTATTGCATACATTGTAGAAATGTATTTGGTATATGTTGCATACGGATAAGAATGATTCGATTGTGTGCGAAGAAGCCCAGTAGCGTAGCTAGAAGATGAGAATGCAAGTTGCGAGTGAAATAATGAATAAAACTCTTAAATGTATTTTTTTTTCTTATTTTCGTATAGTGCAATTCTGATACAAATAATTAATAGTGTTTACTATGGCTGCTATCTAATTTCATCTTCTACAGTTGAAGTAATCTATTGGTGGTTGTGTGTATTCGTTTTTTTTTTTTTGGTTTTTTTGTCACTACTAAAAATAATATCTATAATCATAAGATATGCGAAAGATATAGAATAGTGGGAGCGTTAAAATAGATATATTATATAAGCAATATTTCCTTTTAAAAAAGAGAAAGAAAAATATGCATATATTCTTTTTCAAAGGAGAATATATAAGAAAAATATATGTCATTCAATGTTGCCATCTCGCTAATAACTATAAAATTGTTTTAATCACATTCATGTTTGTTAATTCATTTTACTCTTTTTCATTCTCTTTTCTATCATTAGTATCTTAGTTACCAAAATCTTGAATTATAGCATTTAAAATCAAGATAAGAAGATACATATTAAAAAATATTTTCATTTAAAATAAAATTAAGAATGTAATTC
Source organism: Acromyrmex echinatior (assembly GCF_000204515.1). The sequence goes on from NW_011627153.1 coordinate 468,302, forward strand.
TTATAATTCTCATAAGTTCTCTCTTCTATACTTTAATCTAAACATTAAATTATTCTTTATAATTAGAAAAAACTAGACTATAACTATTAAACTAGAATTATTATAACTGATATGTTTAAAAAAAATTACATTAGAAAGACATAATTTTATATATTTAAGAAGTATATTTATTAAAATATATTTGTTTGGTAGATATGATAAATATTCAGCAACCGCTTCCATTTTTAAATCACAAAACGCATTGCACGTGTCAACGTCAACCGATAGATAGGAAGGCTCCCTAGACCGCGTCAATTCCACGCGATGGCATTTAAATGCAATGCCTCCGTAGATCTGGAAAATCCGAATGGCACCTGCGATTTCACAACCATGTTGACATCACGCGTCTTCCTTTATATCTTCTTTTTTTCCGGGTAACATCATTCCCCGCCCTTCCCTGACACACCCGAAGTAAGGTGAAACTAACACATTCGTATGCTTGTTGCACACGTGTAAAATAAGGATTACATGTACATCTCCTGTTTCTTCCTCCGAACCATCATCTCTTGCTACAGCCTCCTTTAACCCGCACCATACTTTGCCGTTCCCCCGGCCTTTGCCCTCCACAGCATTGTTCCTGAACAGTCGCCACCTGATACATGCACGTGTGCGCATGCACACATATGTACAGATGTATGTACGTACGTATATATGAACGAATACCTATCGGTATACCATTTTTCATGTTGCTCTCTCACCTATGCAGATATCTTTGTGAGTCGAAGTCAGAGACATGATGAGTGTAATTAGTACCCTGCTATAGATAAGAATAAGCATTAGAATTTATAATTACGTGCGTTTAGTATTTATTTTGAGAAGCCAACAAGAAATGGAAAAATCAATAACATGACGACTTAAATATTTCATCTATCTTCGAATTTTTATTTTCTCTGTGACGAAAACATGAATATTACAAATAAAGCGTTTCAAAAAAAATTTTCTATATACTTTTTTAAAAACAATTTAGTATATTGCTTAACTAGAGGAATAACAAAATACTAAGTCCACTATGTCATTTAATCTCAGCAATGTAAAAAATGTGTTCTAGTTTACGTCATCGGAGTCACATACACACACACACACACGCACACACATGTTACTTTCACTATCCCTGATATACTTCTGATACAAAAGTGATGAATGGAAATAAATTTAAAGAAAAAGATAAATAGATATCTTTTTTCCTGTAAATTGTAAAAAGATGTATATGAATTTAAAAAGAAAGTTTTATTAATTATTGTAAATACAATTACCAATTATATACATGTGTTAGAATAAGTACAACAACGCCGTTTACATTTCTTCAAAAACTAAAGATTATTAAAATTACCTGTAGACAAAATCTACATCATCAAGAAGAAATATAATATACGACACGTAAGAATCTATTTTATATTCTATTATACAATTTTGATGAATAAAATAGTTATAGCGACATCTATTATCATATCAGCGAATAACATTTACTTCTACTATAATAATTGTTGATTGAAAGATGAAAAAATATCTATGATTTTATTTGTTTATAATCAAGGCTCTTTTTTTTAATATTAATAAAATAGAATGTTTACTAATAATTCATAAATATTTGTTTTACATTTATCTTTAACGTTCTTCTTTAACAACTAACGGTAAGAGGCATTTGAATTTATGATCCAGAATAAATGCGACGATTAATGAAGCGATTTCGTCATTTTTGTCAATGACAACTAGCTATGTATATTCGACTACCCACAACTTCAAATAAATATGTATACTTGCGACAGTATGGCGAAGATAAACTGACGTCAGCAACAGATTGAGGTATCTTTTGTCATCTTTCATCTCTTCTCGACATGACGTCATTGTTAGTAATGGATCCGCAAGCCTTTTAAGAATAAGTAGCTATTTCTTATCAACAACTTACCAATTACAAGGAAAATAATCAATGCACAATTAATTCTTTTTTGACATCTTTTTTTATTTTATGTTAAACGCACAACTGAAAAGTTAGAAGAAATAATCGTATAAATATAATATTGTAGTTAAAAATAAATAAAATATATTATTATGTGTAATGTTATTAATAATAATTACTGAAATAATTTTGTATTTTAGACTGAAATAATTTTGTATTTTGTTTTTAAGATTAAGGATCATAAATTTCTTTATATCTTATTAATATTTTATAAATAAAAGTATAACAACAAATAAAAATAATAAATATTTAAAACAAGTTTTTTACTTGATTATTTCTAGTGGTATAAGTTAGTTTAATTTAAATGTTGTATGAAACTGTAAATATATTGCATTAATTTATATTTATAATATTTGCAAAATACTTTTTAAAGTGTATATTATAATGATTTTACGGGTATTATCTTCTATATTTCACGGGTATTATTTTATTTCTATATTGGAAGTGATAATGGATCAATTTATATTTGTCCACTTTTATAACTTGATATGTATCGTCATAATAATGCATTTTCTTAACTTATTATCATAAATAATGATTTGTAAATTAATAGCAGTTACAAGGTTGCAATATTGCATGAGCGAAAGGAAAGAACAGTAATATAAGCAAGAATTTATATCCATTCAAGAAATGTAAAAAAAATTTTTGCAGAAAAATTATAATTTTATACAAAATTTCATATAAAAATGATATATATAACTTGAATTTTATTTAAGAAATAAATTTCAATAAATTTCAATAAATCCGAATGTACTTAATTTTTCAAGACAAATTTCAATGTAAGTAAACGATATTATTTTAGTTAATTTTTATCGACGTTTAGAAAATTATAAATTAAAAAAAGTATTGTTTAAATTAGTTTAACGAAAATCTAAGCAAATAATTTTTAATTATATTATGTAATTGTATACGTTTTAAATCGAGTTTTTCATTAAAACTTTTATTGTTGTAAAAATCATCGTTGATCTGATCTTGAATCGAACTTGATTGAACGTTATGTTAGATGTTTCGTAATATCGATGATCTCTCGATCTTGGAGCACGACGATCGAAGGTTTCTACGGGTCGGGGACACCTAACATTCGCGATCCATCGCGCATGCGCACATTCTGGTCCTGTCTACCCACGACGGATTCTGGCGAGCAGCGCAGCAAGTGTATGTAACCAGTCCTGGACGGACGGTCAATCCGGTGTCTTGTGAACCACTCGCTCGGTCAGGATTGATCGGTTGAATCCGACGCGTGAGCAAAGTCGCCGGGAAGAAAACAAGACGGAGGAAAAAAGTGAACTAGCCGGTGTGCAAATTTCGGATTACCCTTTTCTCGCGAGGTGAGAATGATCACATTTTATAACATTTTCTTAAATTTCTCTAATCGAATGTATGATCCAAATTCGCTTAGTTTTATACTAAATTTATTTAGTGCAGTATTGATAGCAAAAAGATACTTATCGAATTATATGAAATATATGTAGTAAATATTTGTAAATATGAATGTTTTGAAACATTTTAAAATTGATAACACACCGATAATCACGTACACATATAAAATACATTATCTTTGATTAAATACAGGCAAAAAATTAAAAAACCTATTATAAACATAAATCAGAAATATTTAAATTAGTAATAAAAATTATTTAAATAATCCAGACATAATTATATTATAAATAAATTGAATTTACTAATTATCAGCCGGTAAATTAACGCCGTCAGAATCATCAATTAACATTAATTATCTTAGCATAGAACTGCCCTTGCAATTATGTCTGTTTGTATAGAATTACTATTAGTACACTGGCTGCCGCTCTATCAGCTCCATGTAGCAATTAATCTTCTGTCTCTGAAAATGCCTCAGTGCCTTTGAATGACTGCAAACAGCGACCGTCATTATGCCGCACATGTCATTGGTTAACACGCCATGATTTTGATGTTACCAGGTTGAAAAACATTTACTTCAACTTGATAATCATTCATAATCTTCGTTCTAACTCGTTACAACATGGAACAACTTATTATTAGTGCAAAATTATTCTCTAAAATTGTATTGTATATTATAAAAAACTTTTATTAAATTTTTATATATGTGGGAAATGTCACTTTCAAAATATAAATTAAAAATAATTAATTTTATAGGCAGCACAAAATATTTATGATAAATATTTATTATTATTTATTTTTTGAAATATTATATAAATATTTTATACATATTTTATATAAAACCTTATTCGAAATATTATTAAAAAAATAGACTAAATATTAAATGTAATTTTTATGATAAATATAAATGAATATTTCTGGTAAGTATTTATTATTTAAATTTTAATGTCTTATTAAATATTTTCACAATATTTACTACAAAATTTACAATAAATATTTCGTAATATTTGTAATAAACGTTTATAATCTATGCAATCTACCAATAAGATCACAAAAATATTTACATGATAAAATTAAATATATAAAGACTATTATGACGACTGTCGTTATAATAGTCAATCATAGAATACGTACATTTGATCCTGTTGCTGAACTAACCAACTAGAAAATTCTTTATATATACATATAAGCATATTTAATCTAAAAAAGAAGTGTGATCATACAATTAAATTTTCAAATTATATTTCTATTACCAAATTTTTAAATTATAAATTTTTTAATACCTTAACATTTAAACTTTACTTAAGTTTTTATGTACTTATATAAAAAAATTGTATATAAAATTTTATAATTATTTCATTTAAATTAAAATATGATTCTGCAAAATATGTTATCTTAATATAATATAGAAAATTAATCAAGTTTTATTTTATAACAACCTCCTCTAAAATTTAAATTTTTTTAACGCGGCAATTTTATGGAACAGTTTGATACTAATTACAAATTCACAGTGGTCGACTGAAACTTGTCTCTTCAAGCATACGTAATACGGTGAGCAGATGATTGGAGATAGGCGGAAGGTCGAATCCCACTTTCCGTCTTTACGGATCTCTCAGCCATGTTAGGTGCGTTTTAAAGACCACTCAGAATAAATATCGATATGCATAATTCATGTGTCATTTCGAACGTTACAACGTTCATTAAGAACTTCGTAAGCAATGCATTATACATAAGAATAACACTTAAGAGTAAATGGAAATTCTTTGACATAGTATAATATTTTACAGTTGTAAATTACCTCGTCTTCATCAACATGATGTTTAATTAAGGAAAAAAGATAGAAAAGGAGCAAATTAAGATTTGAAATAAAATCGCAAAAAGTTTTTTTTTTCAATCTGCTAACCATCTAATTTATCTCTATCGGCACAATTGATAGACGGTATTTTTGCATAAAACTGATTTGTAAGAAAACAAATGTACAACTCAGGTAAGAAAAAATGAGAACGTGATGTGACGAAAGTAAACTCTCTTAAAAATAGGCACAAAGCCAAAAACATACTGGCTTGGTTTATAAAGCTTCTTACCATTTAGGTTGGCGCTCCAAAAATAGAGCTTATATATTTTTCATTACTTTTTAAATTTACGTTTAGAGAAACAATAAATTTCACAAATTAATTTTAATAATACTGAGAAATATTATTTAACATTGCAATTTTGAGACCTAAACCTTCTATAAGAAGTATTTAATTAAATGTGAAATAATTAATCCTCATGTTTTTATACATTTATATTGTTATAGATATAACTATTACAGCTGTTGAAAACAATTATTGGCACGTGTGTAAATTTTATCTTGGCACTGTGAAGACGCCAAAATTCACGATTCGTTTGTGCACATTTGCAAAATAGCATTAACAAGTAGTCGTCAAAATGCCATTAAAAATCTACTATCCGCGTAAAATGCGTTGATGGTTGAAAATCTACTAGTCAAGATGTAAATAACGGCATAAAGGTGGGTTATATTTGAACTGGTTGAACAAAGAGCAGAGAATAGCGGTGAACAAAGAAAGAGATGAGAAAGAAAGATGAGATGAGATGAGATGAGATTTCGAACGCCAGTTGGCCGGACCGTTGCCACCCACGTGATGTCAAAGTCATTCTCAAATTTATACATTAGATTTTTTCTTATCTTCCATACATACACGTGTAACGTTAATAAATGACGCAATTTATTATTGTCGCGACAAATTGCCGAAAAAGATAGTTCTTTTAATACTTTCTTCAAATTCGTTGAAATATTTTTTACGACAAAGCCTTCAGCTAAAGTTATAAAAAAACATGTCAAAATCACATCTTATATTTCTTTTTTAATTTTATTTGCAAATAAATTTTAATATAAAATTTTAAAAAGTTTTACATATTTTAGTGAACTGCAATCATGATTTTATTATTTCTATTAATCGTAGTTGATGAGAAAGTTCGATATCATCTGGTAAGCTCATACATTTAAAAATTGAGTTAATCAATCTCGCTAAAATAAACTTGAAACTGTTGTACACTTTCGTTTTCATTAATGAATACATATATAAAAATATAATAAAAATACAATAAAACAATATAATAAAAATACTAAGCATCAGATTTACGAGAATTTTTCTTTGAACATCGTGAATTTAATATTGTTTACGTCATTCAAGTGCGTCATCAATAATAATACCATGTTTCAATTACTCGTTTGAAATAATTTAGTAAGAATTTAAATTGATAGTTTTACGATATCGAGCGTTGTTTTTTTAAGAGGAGAATTTCTCTCAATACAAAAATCATAAAAATAATTATTTAAATATAAATTATTTATAAAATTATTTTAAATTTGACTCATAACAGCACCCATAAAAGTATTATAACTGTAATAAATTGTTGAAAATTATAGGAAAATTGTTTTAATTGTTAAAGTTTTCAAGAGAATTAATAGTTCATCCGTTTTATTAGTGTCGACTTCATTTGAATATTTTTGGCATAAATATCAGCAAAAAGTATTTCATAAATATTTCTGAAATTCAATGAATACTCAATGGGAGAAACTCATTCAGGCTCTGTGATATTTATGTTTACTGTCATTTACGCAATTGTGTTGTGAATGCAAACACAAAACTTTCTCCCATTGACACAGTTGTAATTCTTTATCGTTTATATATTTTCATCATATACGTTCAATAAAATCGACACTATAATTTATAGAATTCCGCAATTAATATTATAGTATCTGATCTAACATCAGACATTACGTCAGATCATAATATATGTACATTTGGATGTACATAGTACATCGGCTGTGTAACACGTAAGACAGTATATTCGTACCGAAGCGTTACAGAAACGTTACTATATACATCGATACCGCAGTAGTAACGACATAACATAATCACGCAGTTGCAACACGATCTCTTATAGTATTTGGAATAATAATACACTTCTTCGTATTAGTTCTTTTTTTCTAAGAGTATCACTTATTTTCAACGAAATAAATGATTTTTACCATTATGTTAGAAATATTTATATCTTCTATAATTTTTTTAAGATTTAAAGTATTTTCGCTTTTTAAAATAAAACATGTTATTTTTTGAATAAAATATTATTAACATTGTTATATTAATCACACGTTAAATTTCAAATTTAGATAATATTAACGTTATGTATAAGTCTGTAAATTATTTTGTTCGGAAATACTTCACTATTTTACGATCGAATTTTGTTTCTTAGAGATAGAAATATATATCTATGATCTCGTAACCGTCCGACATAAGATTTGTTTTATTTATGAATTGTAAACATCAGCGAAAAGTTCTCATCGTGAAATAGAGCATATGAGTCACGGATTTGTTCTCGCTCGTAACTCGCTTAAAAATATTTTTTATATTGATCGCTAACGCAATCAATCTAATTTCGTCGCATTGATCAACAAACTAAATCTTTCAGCTTTTGAATCCTTATTAACTCCATTTTATAACTTATTTTAGTTTTTATTTTTGCTTTAATTTTATGGCATTGATTTTGGAAAATATATTTTTTAACAATCTAAAGAAATAATTAATAAAAAGTAATATGGAAGCTAATTAAAATTATTACGATATTTGTTATACGTAATAAAATATTATTTATGAAAACAAGAACAATTAATTTTTTAATCTTCGAATTTTATGTCAATCCTTAGTATACCTATATGTCATTACGTTCTATAAGATGTATACGCATTTTTTTTTTAAATATTGGAACCATCTGTCTTAAGGATGTTTTATACATATTTTCAAAATTATAACAAAATTATGAAAAAATTACAGATTATTTTAAATCACAATTATTCTAAATCACAATATTTCAAAATAATACAAATTTGGTGACAGTTTACTATCTGGATCATAAGTTATTTTAATAAATAGTTGTATTTTTTGTGCGCTCTAATAAAAATATATGGAAATGTATTATAAAAAATAAATGAGAAAAATCTCAATTTTTTAATGTAAGTACATTATATATTCAAGATTATTTACATAGAGTTACATTGCAATGCATGAATTAGTTGTCCAGTAAATAAATAAACGGAATATTTATTTGTTTTATATCTTTTCTAATTAATCGCAATGAAATTTTACATAAATTATTTTGAATATTTTAAGTACGTATAAAAGAAAAATGTAAATTTTCCAAATTTTTAAAATTTTAATTTTTAATAATAAAAATAATAAAAAAAATAAATAAATTACAAAAATGTATTATTAAACAAAAATATAATCTTATTCACACAACTTTCATATGTATATAGTTTGTTTGAAGTTTAAATATTAAACATATTTCCAAATTTAATTTTCTTTGCATGTCTAATACATCCTTAAATAATATTCTCTATTCTTTCCTTTATTTTAATACACAATTTCATAAATACTTTTTAAAGATGTTAAAGTATATATATATATATATATATTAGAATCACTTAATAATTTTTGTATACTTGTAAAAAGTGATAAAAGTTAACTAAAAGAACATCGTGTGTATTAACATAATTTATACGTTTTTGTCAACAAAAAAAACCGTATTAAATTTTTGGAAGATTATGTTGCCATGAATCAACGATAAAATAATTTTGCGGTGCAAACACTTCCTCCCTCTTGTTTCATCTCCACCCGCTGCACGCAACTTCTTTATGTTTAAACGAGACGAAAGTGATTGCGCAAGAATTGCGATCAGTAACGCGCAGGTGCATTTTGCAAGCTGAAATTATTACACCGCGACTCGGTGGCCAAGAATATATTTGTGCACGTGCAAATTAGATTCACAATTAAAAGGATTGGCAAGTTAAATATCGTGACTGAGAATGAGAGCTCTGCATCAATCAAATTTTAAACACTAACTTGATCTTAAACACTAACAGAGCCAAAATTAAGTAACCTTCTTGGAATCAAACGAATCGCAGTCATCGTCATTTTGATTGATACGATAACCTTGGAGGGCACAAATACAATGTCACTAACAATGACCGGTTAACTATCTGCTTAAAGCAGTTACATCGTCCGTTATCAGAGGCGTAACTATTGTGATTAGCAATGTACGCTCACAGGAAACCATTTCGAATTCCAGTCTAGGCTTTTGATTATATTGTTTAAAAACTTTATTCATTTTATCATTTTGTGAAGCATTATCTGTCTTCTTTACATATAGTTTATAAACATGATTCAATCATTATTATTAATAAATTAATTTTATCACATAATATATAAATATAATAAAAATATATAAATTTTCCAATGAACAACTCGTTTATATTTTAATTACGCTACTGCATCCGATTCGAGCTGATCAAGTTATGTGTACTCTATATTAAACAGGAATGACGCGTGCTTTGAAATCAACTTATAACGCTATCTGAAAATAAAATTGTGCGATAAAATCCCAATCTGAATGGTCTCATTATTATCTTTTTTGTTCTTAACTTCTTTCACAAATCTACTTAAAAATTACTTAAAAATTACGCGTTTATATTATTTATAAACGTGTCACTTAAACGTATCTAATATATTATAAGTGATATATTATAACAGATAAAATTTATGAAAATTTATAAAAATGTAATCTTTTGCACTACTTAATCATTACGGTATTAATATATACAAGTTTTATGTATATATGTATGACATTTATAAAATAGTGCATCTATTTTATTAAAGCTTGAAATAATTTATATGTCACTATTATTGTTTATGTATTTTTCCTAGAAGAAACTATCTTTAATGGTAATCTTGATGATACGAATATGGCGTCATTAAGAACTCGTACATCACAATCAAAGCGATATTCATTGTAGAGGCGCGCACAATATTGTAATTGACCTTGATCTGCATTTATCTGACCGTGGACCAATTTGCCCAAACTTGCTTTCAGTAAGAAACGTCTGTCATTACCAAATTTGGATTACTTCTTTTTCCCCGTATTATGATTGATATATCAGTATAACTCGCGTCATAATAGTCACTAGAATGCGTATTCCAAAAATGAGTAACATGGTGTGTTTTGAGATATATTTTGGAGGAGATTAAGTATATGAATGCGTACCTCTTTAGTTGCCGATTCTTGGAAGGCCTCCTTGGCCTCATTCGCATTTGTGGCTCCACCGGAATAAGTATGAAACCATTTGGCATTTCCACGAATTTAGATCCCAGACTGATCTCATCCCTTTATCCAGTCATACATTTTGTACGGTTCAATTTCCATAGAACTCAATTATTATTATTCTAATATCGCTTTCTAAAGTACACGACGACATTTTATAATGTGCCGAATGTAAAATAATTTTAATTTATGCATTTTTTTCTTTGAAAATATTTTGTCAAGTAGCCAATGGCACATTAAGAAACACTTTTACGACTAACGTAAAAATTGTACGTGCACGACGGAAATCAAGAACCTACACCCACTCGGACCTAAAACTGGCCAGCCTGGTCACGGTTGTTGCACGAGTCTTGTAAACCGGCTTCGAGTGGTGCGAAAGTTTCTGCGAAAGTCCATAGCTCTCTACAGAGATCCGAATCCTAATATCAATTCTATTTATAACTCCACACTTCTATAAGTAGCGCATTGCAGCAAGAAATATCCATCCGCGTGCTACTATCATTCCAGTAACTCAATGTACTCCAGAGATCTTATCTTTATCCAATAAATATTCACAATGATACTAATTAATGATAACTTGCAGTAAAATTAATCGAAACGTCAATCAAGCTTTTCATGTTTACTCGTTACAGATTTCGTGAGGCAGGGCTTAAGAAGAACACAATGTCAGCAGCCGTGAGGGAGCGAACGACGACGCACACCAGCAGAAAGATCGTGAGTCATGGCGGTCCTATATCTGGCCAGAGAGACGGAGCAGCCACGGCCAGCAGCCTCGAAAACAACTTGGGTAAACCTTTAAATGTGCCACCAGAGCTGTAACCTTATCCATCCGTTGTTCGTTTCCGCTCTTCTCCTTTTTCATCGAGGTTGCAATCTTTTTACTTGCGATGCTTTCATATTTTTAGAGAATGAATTAGTTACGCGAGCAGCGATATAATTTGATTATGTAATTATCTCGAGTTCTTTCCACTGTTGATTAATAATAATATTCTCAAGAAGAATTTATGTACGTTTAAATGTACATCTAAAGCGATGTAAAACCTAATGTAGAATTGAACATAATAGCATTTTAATGAAGGTTTATTGTAGTCCTTCAGATACTTGGATTCACATCTTCTCATTTATTTTTCGTTAAAATATTGATGACGTGTTAAATTGATTCATTTGGCTCTTTCAGACGCACTTCTCGAGGATCTACAGACGAGTGTCTCGAGAAGTGCCACTCCTAGCCGAGACAGAACACTGTTGCCTCAAGTCGAATATAGGGTAGCTGCCAACCCTACTAGAGTGATCTCCGAGGGCAGGTGAGAGAATAAGTTAAACTACAATTTGCATATCTTATGCAAATAGTATTTCTTTATATGTAAAAGTGTACTATAATAAATATTCGGAATGATTTTTCACAGATCCGTTTCTCCATCTCGTTCGAGGGTGACTACTACTGAAAAATTCGTCAGTAGTGGTCCAATTGGTACATCAAGCGGTATACCGGGATTGGAACATTTGGACGTAGAACTGCAAAATGTGAGTTTTTAAATTAAAATGATGCATTATTATATATCATAAACTAAATTCAGATTATTCAATACAATTAAAGAGTATAATATATATGTAATTGTCCATAATTAATTTGAGGAAAATTTTGATTTTATACAGTTCTAATTTTAGGAAAAACTTATACTTGCCTGGATAAGTCAGTCTCTCTCTCTCTCTCTCTCTCTCTCTCTCTCTCTCTCTCTCTCTCCTGAAAAATTATGATTTAATAGGTTTTTCATTTTTACTAATATCATTTAATATCACTTTACCGAAAATAAACATATATTCCCTGTAATTAAAGATTACAAAACACATGGAAAAATAAAAGTCAAAGTGTGAGTTATAGTTTTCTCATTATTGCTCGAGATACAAAGAATGAATATTAGCCCGAGGATAAAATCTAGGAACAGGAAAGGAACACGGTAATCTCGACACGCATCGGATGAAATCACATTGATGTCGACGATGCTGGTTCTTAAATGAAAAAAAAAAAGAATGTGTTGCGTGATTAATGCATGCAAGAAACTAGTTTCGCATACCGTCATGCGCCCTTGCCGAGATCATTGTGCTGTTGAACAGAAAACGACTATTTCGATTATCTGACGTTAATTAAGTGAAGCTACTTAATAAAATTCTCGGCACAACTTGTTCGTAATAACCAAGTAAAAAGTAAAAATTCGGAGACATAAATTATTTTACATTATTTAATCAATATACAATTTTCTCAAGATTGTCAAATTAAAAAAATTGTAACATTTAAATATATGTATAATCGAGCTAAGGATTTATTTATTTATTTTTTAATATCTCGAATAGAATATAAAATCATATTTTTGACATCAATATACCCACAGCTTTGCTACTTAAAAATTAAATAAATAAAATCTTACTTTAGAAAAACAAATATAAGTATTAATACTGTTTACTGCGTAAAAAAAATAGATAAAAAAATAGATTAATAGAAAATCGATTAGTATCAGTAAATCATTCTATACATCCATTTATCAGCGATATTAATCAATGACATTATTATTAACAGTGCGGATCTACAACACCCGCTGTACTATATAAATCAGGCGCAATAGATTGTTAGACGCAAAGTATAAAATCACCTCTACATTATAACATTCACTGAGCATTATGCGTTTCGCTGGACGCTACGGTTCCAATTATACACCACGCAGATTGCATCGTTCATGTATTTGCCCCCGGGTTGCAAATACATCTAGCTAACATCTAACGTTCAATGTTATCTCTCGCTATATTAGACACACCATAAGGAGATGATTTTTATATTTGAAACTGCGTTTCTCTCTCGCCATATTCCTGAGAGTCGATTTACTATTAAAACAAAAAGAAATTCGTTGGTCGTGTAATTGCACTATAATAGTCGCTCGTGCAACTGTCTAATTTGAAACCAAATTATGATCGCTTGATAACTGTAATTATGCCACTCCCTCGCTTTCACATTTAGCCATTGACCTTTAGCCTTCGTACAAAGTTTCGAGGAGTGCTTTAATAAATTAGAAGAATAATGTCTTAAACAGCTTAAAATGTTGATACAAATTTCAAATTTTTCTTATAATTGGTATAAAAATTATGATCTCCTTCTTCAATATATTAATTTTCTAATAGATACGTATATATGAAGTACGAATCTTTCACGATATCGATAAAGATTATAATTTAAATTTTAAATGCATGGGGTGGTGTGACTCTTCACTTTATAAAATACTTGTAAACATCAAAATATTCTTCATGCATTCCTGATCCGGTCTTTTAGTCGGGTAAGAGAGAAAATGGAGAAATGCGTTAAAACGTTCCGCTCAGTAATGGTGTTCCGGACAACTACGTAATTGTAGTAATAATATTACCATTTTACGCGATATATTGAACATTAGAGCATCACGGCGAGGCACAAAATCAGTCTTGCGTGTAACGGGGACCCTGAGGTAGGTAATTGCAGCGTTCGCTCGTCGTATGGCTTGTAATCCGATGTTCAATGAAAATAAATTGGTTTGCTCTTACACTCCTTCACATCAGCCGGATATCTTCAAACTAATGGGCTTGAAGATCTTTAAGCGACGTTGTCTATCGTCGTCAGGAATGTAACGAAATAATAATGTATAAAATTCCCACACGTCTTATTTACATATTCTGACGGTTTGAGAAATTATATGTTAAAGTTTCATCGTACACAAAATAGCGCGCGGTGCACGTATAGTATATATAGAAAAATAAAAAATATAAAATTATAATTTATTCAAGAGTTAAAAGTAATTTATTTTATACGTAATATTCTATTAACTTTATTGCATAGCTGCATATTTGCAGTTGAGATAAACATTGGCCGTGATTCGCTTCACGGAATTTAAGTGTGTTGTTACCGATCCGCCCATGCTTTACACGTGGGACAGTAATCAAAGTCTTATAAGGAGAGTTCGGTTGACATTGCCCACGCATTGCTCGCACTAATTTGTTACGATCGCATCGTTACTATAAAAACGGATGACCTGAATGCTTATGCATATTTATGCGAGATTCTGTATTCATGACGTCCATCTTTTTCTTGCGTTTGTAGGTTCAACCCGGTCAAACCAAAACAGTAGCCTACAAGCAAGTATCATATCACTATAACAAGGATTTGGACGGGAAATCAGGTGGGAAAAATTTATTAAATTTTATATATATACATATATATACAATGAGTAACAAATAATATACATATGTTAGAGTTATGTAACATTATTACATATTGTGCTATACGTAACTGTAGAACATTCTCCGTAGAGTTTAGCGTACTGTCACTGCAGCAAAGCGGATTCCTATTGAATTCCTTGAATTAACTGAGACAAGTAATACCGCGGAGTCGCGGTGAATAGTACGCGTGAAACGATCAAGGAAGGTAGGAGAGCCGGTTGCTCGTATCACGCCTTTTAAGGCAAGCAATGGCCTTGCTGGTTTACGGTTAATTGATAATGAAAAATCGAGTGGATCAAATTTGAACCTTATAAGATTTATTTAAATCTTTGACGCGATTCTAGCTACACTGTGCGAAGAATATTGCAATAAAGCGAGCGAGATCGTGTCACTCATATCAGTTATTGTTGCTTCTAAAAGAAAGCAAATCATGACTGAAGTTTCGAAATCGCCGATTTTCTTTATTAAAATTTAATAAAGATATTCTCAAATGTACGTATGTTGAAGGATTTTTAACGCAAATGAAAAATTTGGCGAAAGTAATATTGAAATAATGGATTAATGTTTAAATTAGATAATAGATAGTAAAATGAGATAATTAGGAAATTCACGAATTTGATATTTTTATTGCAAAAGACTGTCCATCGTCTTGTGCTTTTCGTGCAAAGTATTGATATTACATTTCTTCAACATTATTATTAAATTTTATTTGCATTAAAAATCTTTTTAAATATATTCATTTGAGACATTTTCGGGCATTTTGTCATATCGTATAAAAATCGGTAAAAAATCTTTTAAAAACTTTATTGCGAAGAAGCATGTTGAGAATAAGAAGATCTTCCGTGTATCTCTGTATTTGGCAGAGACGGTACGGTCATAGCTCATATATGTTCTTTGCGGTCACGCATAACATACAAGCGTAGCCATATTAGGACCTCTTATGGCAGAAGGCTGACCTGATTTTTTCATGTCTCCGCTGCTCTCCCGAAAGAATGAAAGGTAAGAGAGAAAAACCGTGGGGGAGGTAGAAAATATATAGATACAAATTATAATGGAAGGACGAGAGTTGGTGAGAATCCATTACTGAAGTTAACGTTATAACTCTTATAAGATCAAATAAATCAAACCAATTATAACGTAAATTTATGTCGCAACTTATTAGCACTTTATTATTTCAATCACTTTATAAATTGACATTGATTTAGAACTTTTATTGCGCTGTTCTTCTAAATTTATTATCGCGTTTTTGACAATCACAATGATAACATATGATGACTCGATGATTTACTGTTCCAGATTCATGGGGCATATCAGAAAGCAAACAGCCTCTCACTAGCGCGCCCTTGATGTGAGTACATAGCTCTCTCATAAGTTCGAAAATACTTTTGTTTTCTGAATAGATGCCAAGAAACTAAGTCACGTAATATATATTTTCCGTTAACTCGTTAAAGTAGAAATAAACTCATATTTCTCAATTGTCTGTAATTTATGTACGAAAGAAATTTATTACGGATGATGCAAATTATTTCATCGTCTATAACTATTTATATCTATTAAGATTTCGAAATATTAAATGTAAAACATTAATACAGGGACGACATTCATGAAAGAACATATGAAGAGACTAAAACTGCAGTGAGTCCATATACATATCAAAGTCCAGAACCGATTATTAAAAAATCAGTGGTCAATAGAGAATTGGTGAGCAAAATTATATTGTTACAACTATTTTCGGACATCAATTCATTGATATTTTTAAGTAACATTACGTGAAATGGACAATTAACATTAACAATCATATTTATATCAGGTCTATGGAGATAGTTCAACATCTCGTTCGAAACAGACTTCCCCTCTGCCAGGAACTCAGAGAGACGTCAAGATCATTCACGAAAGCAGTATGTAATTTATATAAATTAATTTATATAAATTATTAAAGAATTTTAACTATTTTCTAAAATTGGTCAATAAATGATTTTTCGTTTGCCTAAGATTATCAAACTGAACCACGATCAACTCAAAGTACACAAGAATATAAAACCATCGAGTATGGAGTCCCAAATCCATCGATACCAATCAATCTGGCACCCGGTCCAAACACAAAGGTAACCACTACCATTAAAACGTACACCTACGAACTACCGGGAGCACCGGAGACGTATCTACCAGGTAGCAATGCACCAGGGAATGTCGTGCTGCCCGGTGATCAAACGATCACTTACACCCTACCAAGAACCACCACCACAGACAATACAGTCACCTATCAGACCATGACGGAGAATGTACCGGGACATCCTGGTTCACCGATCAAATACTCACCGACTGATATCACTGAGAAGTCTAAAACTATTCACAAGGAGTCGAAGTTTTATCGCGAGGAACAACCTTCCTATGCTTATCGCAACGCTCCACCGACAAACATGGAAACCAAGACCACCGTAACCGAAAAATATTATCACGTTGACGGTTATCCTAATGGCCATGGACCAAGTGATCGCCCAGACTATTCTGGGAGTACGTATCAGAATCAACCGCCTATCGTAAGCGAACATACCAGAAATATTAATCGGTTCGAAGAATACAGATCCGGCAGATCACCGTCCAGCGGACGTTATCCCGATAAACCAGACACTCCGACCAAAACGAGTTATTATCCACAGCAGGATACACAGTCCGGTACAACGATTTATAAATTTTCGAATACTATGACGACAGTACCACCAAACAAGAACGCCGATGATCACGAAGTCCTCCTGCCGAAACCGTTTCCAACTGGTACTCAAGTGTATCCTACTAAGCCAATTACCAATGGCGAAGGACCACCGACCAAACTGGAGGATCTCATGGCCTCGTTCTCTGATTCTGAGGTAAGTAAGAGTAGAGTTTATACTATATTATTTGTACGAGGATGATCTTATGTATGTATTTTGTTTGTTCAGCGAGAAGTATTGGAAGATATAGAAAGACAAGTTTGTCCCACATACACCACCGACAGTTAAAAGTAAGAATGTTGCTGGACCACCAGTCTATTATCCTCCTGGCTCGGCTGAATTCACCAAGAAAGAAGAATCTAGCGCAGCTATGTTACAGTCTAGCGTAAGATTCTATAATTTTATATGACAAATATTTAATGTATTATAAAATAGTCTTAATTTGCGATATCTTATCAATCCTTCTATTCATTATTTTTCAGGGAGGATGGCAAAAAGCCAACGAAAAATACGAATACGAAGCTTCTAGCAAAAGTAAAAGCAAAAGCAGCAAAGGAGGTGCTGTTGTTCCAGTTTGTCTTCCGTTATGCTGCGCATTGCCATGCGTCATTATGTAACTTATTATTATATTAACAAATTAATGAAACACATGACATACATACATACACACACGGTATACATTTGTTATTATAATATAATCAAAAGAAATTAGAGGAGAAACTAATGCAAAAATGTGTAGTCTTAGAGCAAAGTTTTATAAATTTCATAATGTTTCCTTGCCAATATAAGATTCGTTCATTTGAATTATACACATTATGCTTTTTCTATCTCTCTTTGAATCATATTAGGTGTTGGAATTAATTCGTAGCGTTTTACAAGTGATGGGAAGTACTTTCATTAATGTATTTTTTAATGCTCATGTGAAATAAATAACATTCTTTCATTAAAAAACGCTACGAATTAATTCCAACACCTAATATATCTATTTCATTTTTAATATTTATAGTAAATATTTTAAAAAACAATTTTACGTATGTGTTAATATTTAATAAATGATAGAGAGATTATATAATAAGCAAGTAATCAAAACAAATCATGCTCTTATATGAAAGTGAACGTTAATACGCTTTATCAACATATTTATAAAATAGCAGGAATATTTCGGGAAGCTTATTTATTTTATTTTATTATTATTACAAGTATTATTTGTCTCAATGGCACATTATCAAGTATTTTTAAATGTACTGCAATATAACATTTACTGTAACGGAATGCATAATACAAAATGTTATATCTAGTGCTTTCTGTACATTTCTCAAGTTTATTATATATTTTGATATATAAATATATAAATATATAAATTAATAGCACATAACGAAATATTTCATTAAATTGAAATTTTTATTGCTACGTAAATATATTTCTGTTTCTATTTACATTAACTGTTCCAATGTACACCTCATGCAAAAAATGTAAATTATAATATTATAACATTAATTAAATATCTAAATTAAATTGTAAAATATTATTAATATTTTCAAATAGTAAAATTCTTTCTAACTGACAAACAAATGACGTTTATAAAAGTCATTTTGTACGCAAAATACATTAAACTAAATCATTTCAGAAATTATTTTAAAAACTGACTTGACTGAAAGATAAAATGATAAATCATGACAAATGTTGTAACAAGTAGGATAAATAAATTTTAATTATACTGTACTACCGTGAATTATGGTGCTATAATAATTTTAGTATGTAAAAAAGAATCATGTGAAATAGAAAATATCACTGCAAACAATCATGCACATAATATTGTATATGAATTTAAATATTATTTGTAATTATATGTAAAAATTGTGTCATACCGTGACATATAACATTATATTGTATATGTATCAATGTATGGTAATAATAAGTTGTACTTTAATAAATTCATTGAAAAGTTTCTTAACAATAACTTTCCATTCATGGGATTCGTCCATTATACATTTTATACTTCCAGAAATTAAATCTTTTAATAAAAATAAACTGCATATACTATAGCCACACAAAATATAGTATCCTAAAAAAACAACATGTAATTAAGTAAAATAAGAACACAAAAATAAGATATTTGGACATTGTATGACAAGTTGAACTAAAACGTTTATCTCCTTACATTAATAAAATTGTCATAGGCATATGTATCAGCTTCTGCATCCCAAATACATCTTGTACCTATTTTTACACCAGCACCATGTTGTTGTCCCAAAACCACATTGACGATATATTTATATCTCTTAAAATGTAAGTCTATAAAAATATAAAAGGGTTATACAAGCAAATATTTAAATAGGACTTTAAATGTAATAATTAATATGAATTTGAATTGTACATATACAAAAAGATAAGTATTACTTTTAATTTTTCTTTCAATAATATCCGCTATATCTTTGGTCCATTGGGCAGCTGCGTGAGCGTCATATGATTTCGTAGTGAGTTGCTCAAACAGTACATCATGTATTATTTCTTTTGCAATTAGAGGTTTGAACCTATGTGTGTTAAAAGTATTTAAATTTTAATTATACCTCTGATAACTAAATTTAAAAAAATATTAGCCACATCAATTATGCCATCAGTTTCACACACTAATTAATAGAACGATCTTTTTATAACTCTTTAAAAATTTAAATACAGGTTATCATGAATATAAGATAAACTGGACGTACTTTTCATGAAGATGTGGTCGAATTTGATAAAGCGGTTGTTGAGCTGTTTCTTCAACATCATCTTGAATTTCCAAATTCACATTTTTCTTTTCTTCCTCTTCATGTGTTACGTCCACTGCTTCTTGCACTGGGTTATGTTTCACAGAATTTTGCATTCGCTTCATCTCTGTTATTTTTATTATGGATGATTTATCAATTTCTTGTCAGATTCTATTAATTGTGAGCATGTTTGAAGTTGTTTATCTACAATAGCAACCAATATCAATCATTGCCGATCGGTATCCCGGCATGTTCAACTATGATGGAACGTGAGTCTCCCCCAGAACACATCTGAGTTCCTTTCCATGAACAAAACCAAACCTTGAGTCATCTTGTAATACCTGATTAATTTGCTGGATCCAAATATCCAACAGTAATAAATCACATTGCTGCTTAACAATTGTACAGTTGTTTTATATTTACTCTTTCGCGCAATCAATAAAGATGAATCAGCTGATCTAACATGCTATAGATCTTGCTATAGTATATACAAAGAGAAACCTGAGAGAGGACATTTTCCTGTAACTGCAAAATACCCCCGCATATTACTGCCATCTGAAGAAGTGGATGCAAACTATACAACAATATCCATTTTTTTTCTGTGCTTCTGATGATAAATCGCTTGAAATCTATTAATTTTATAGATTTATTTCAGCGATTTCAGCGATTTACTTTCATCAGGAGCACCTGATTTATTTCCGTAAGAAGCATATACAATTTGTTATAAATATACAATTTTACAAATACTTTCTAAAAATGTCAAAATATACGTAAAAATCGTTTAATAATGTTTATATGCTTGTAAAAATGATGAAAATTAATCCAGAACACGAATGACTCAACGTGTATAGTAATAGGGTACCCAAAACTAAAGTGTGTATACTAAGGATTAAATAAAGTTATTTAAAGTATATATTAGGTGTTGGAATTAATTCGTAGCGTTTTACAAGTGATGGGAAGTACTTTCATTAATGTATTTTTTAATGCTCATGTGAAATAAATAACATTCTTTCATTAAAAAACGCTACGAATTAATTCCAACACCTAATATATACTTTAAATAACTTTATTTAATCCTTAGTATACACACTTTAGTTTTGGGTACCCTATTACTATACACGTTGAGTCATTCGTGTTCTGGATTAATTTTCATCATTTTTACAAGCATATAAACATTATTAAACTCTTATCAGTTTTTTATCGTATCGATTCCTACGATTTTAAATTTTAAAATAAGTTTTTGAAACTTATTTTATATTTTTTATTTTAAATAAGTCGTAACAGTTATTTTACCGAGATGGTTGGCATTATACGTAAATTTAAAGAATTTTTAAAACACAGAATAATTTACAACAATAGTAGTGTCAAATTAATTTTTTAGCTAAAAAATTAAATAATGATTAACAAGATATTTAATATTTTTAATCAAAGCTGTTTTGGGTACAAATTGTTTCGCGATATATATTTAAAAAATTTGCATGTATCTTTATATAAAGGATGTATAGAATATCATCAACCTTGGTTTAAGTATGAATTATTTAAGAGTATAATGAAAATTGAGATATATCAAAAATATCTCACACACGCGAATAATTATCAATTACGTTTAAAAGAATCGCGCAAGTAATATAGGATTAAATTAATGTCGGAGATGCCACCAAGCAGAACGCGAAATGTACGAAAATACTTTATCAAAATTGTGTAAAATACGAATAATTGAATAAACCGTAAATATTTGTCATGCGCAATAATTGGGTTACTGTGTATCCAAACGACGCGCGACAAACAACGATGGGTGAGGAAGCGTCAAGCGTGCAGCGTGGCATGATTGACTACGTCATCACTTCGGCATTCGCTCGACGACCTCGGAAGGAGACAGACTTTCGTATGAATTCTGTGTGTCGTATTAATCCAGAAGGCAAAAATTGAAACATCAAAATGTAAAAGAAGCATAAATGCTTCTTTTACATTTCACTGTTCCAATTTTCGCCTTCTAGAAATTAAAAAAAAAGAGCAATACAAATTGAGATATAAATTGAAATGTTGAAAGCACTTCACGTAAGCAATTATGTCAAGAAATCACGCTAGTGAAAAACCTTTTTTTACTTCTTGCCTTTTGTCAGCACATTGTAATTGATACGAAATATTTAGAATTATAAAATAAACGTCGAATATGTTCCTCGGTGTATCACAATATAGTTATGATATCACATTAAACGACTCGCGTCGCTAAAACTAGATATAAGAATTTGTTTCATTAATCGGAGAACATAAAACGTGTAAAGAATATATTATTTTATTTATTCGTAATATTATTATTTCGACAGTTAGACGGTTTGGCGCGCGATCTTGGGATGGGGATGGCATGGGGTGGCACGGAGCGGCGTGTCATGTTTACGACGCAGTCATTCCCTTACCGAGATTCGTAGAAGCAGGTAGTCGTGTTGCGGCATATTACATTTTTCAGATTATCTTCTCTCTGGGAAGACAGATACGACCTTGAAATGGTGGGAAGGTTTGTATAAAATTTTAAAGTAATTTTTAAGTAAAAACTCTTCTTTTATCTAATTTAAATAATTATGTCATCTCTCAGGTTTCTCTCTGGTATATATATATATATATATAAAGGTTGTGTGTGTGTGTGTGTGTGTACACACGTTAGGTTAAGTGGAGGAAACGGCGGTTCTTTATTTTTTCTGCATACACATATCGATATAAAAGATACAGAATATATGAAATAGAAATTAATAAATGAACAGCTAACTATATAATACAAGATATAGATGTTAATAAATAATAAATACAGTTAAAGATGTTTTACACATATTTTCAAAAATGATAACAAAATTATGAAAAAATTACAGATTATTCTAATTCTTTATCATTTTTAAAATTTTAATTTTTAACAATAAAATAATAATAAATAAAATAAACTACAAAAATGTTATTAAACAAAAATATAATCTTATTTGCTTTCATATGTACATAGTTAATTTGAAGTGTGAATATTAAATACTTCCAAATTTAATTTTCTTTGCAGAGATTGTATTATAGAGACGTTTAATACATCCTTAAATGCTAATGTGCAAATAGCATATTATATATTTTTAAAATAATAAAAATAATAATTTTTGAAAGCTACATGTTAATAATAAAATAAATGTGGATGAAATAAAATTGATTAATAAATTCAGTTTTAATTTCCTGTCATTACATTGCACATTGTCATTACGTACATATATATTTAATTTATTAAAATCCAGCCAACTTTGTATTAGAAGGGTAGAATGTACGCAGTAATTGACCTCGTTCCTTGTCCATATGTAAAGTCTTCCGTTTTATCATTATTTCATGTTCAAGGATGCCTCTTGTCTTGACTAATTCCGCCTGAACTTCCTCAGCACGTTTTAATTCTGCCAATACAGCAGAAGTATGTTCGCCAAGTGATTTCACTTCTTCAATAAGACTAAGTGAAATGAAAGTTTTTTAATAATGTTCCGTTAATACTATTTGTTAAATCATTTAAATGATCATTTAAAAATGAAATTTCTTTTTCAACGACTTACGCAAGTTGAGGTGCATCTCGACAACTTTCAACATTGAATCGATTCAATCGATTATCTAATCTCGTTTGTGCTAATTTCATACCATTGTTTAATCCCTTCGTTGAACCCCGAAGTGTCTCAATCAACTTTTCTGTATTTGCTAGTTCATGCAAGCACTAAAAATAAAAATATTTTATTTTCGGTGTTTTATATAAAACTTTTATATATTGCCTTTTGTTGTCTTCAGAAATCTTACGCGAAGTAAGTCATTCTCTAGTTGTTGAAGGCAATCTTGTGTGAGTTCCACATTATTTGCAAGTGCAACGTCAACGCGAGTCGCTTGATCGCGTAAATCTTTAATGGATTTAGTATATATATCATTCAAGGTGGACCTTAATTTTATTGATCTTTGTTTAGCAGTTTCACCATCAGCTAATACCTCTTGAGTGAAATGGTCGTAACTTGTAGGAGTAGATTGACTGAAAAAAATTAATAAAAAGAAAAATATTGATTATGTAAGCTGATTACATTAGATCCAACGCTAAAAATAATAAAGTTGTACATTATTTCAAAAACCGCAAAAAACAAATATATATAGAGATATATCTATTGTTACTATTATCATCGCTGTTTCTTATGTTACTATTTTTTTTACATTCGTAATGTTCTTTTGCCTATTTTGCATTTATAAAATGATGCAAACTTACTCGGCTGGAAATCTCGTAGCTCCAGCTTTCCATAGTAGAAGTGGAGAATCATTAGACAAATTCACACATATGGAGTCTAAATTGTACGTATGAATTTTATCAGACCAATCATTCTCTGCTCGCGCTTTCGCAGATTTCAATTCGACCATTTGCATTTCGATCTGTTCATAAATTCTCCTCAGTAAATCTCGTATCTCGGTACAAAGCGCTATTTCCTAGAATGTAACACAGAATAAAGAAACTTGAGAAAGCGACATTGTTTTGATGAATTCATCCGAAATTCAACCTTTATGAGCTGTTCCTCGACTTTATCACGGACAAGATCAGTGTTTAGACGTAAGGAGCGTAACTGCAAAAATTCATTTGCGATTGACAAAGGAATGGTCAATATCGATAAAGATCGCTGTACACGGCGACGCTCGGTTTCTAACAATTCCATCTCTTCTGCAATGGCAGCGATCGCATGTTCTAAATTTGTCTTCCAATGGTAAACCACATTAGCCCGTGTTTTTAAATGTTCCGTCGTTTCTAATTGTATTTTGTCAGCTGTCGTGTATACTTGGTCTATGCATTGCTTTGCACGGTCAGCTGCGACTCTAAGAAATTCATTTTTATTAATATTATTAAAAATTAATAAATATCAATCTCTTTTGCAATATTACAGAATATTGAACTCAGAGATCCTTTAATAATTCTCGAATCAAATTATGTTGAACTACGTACCGAGCATCATGGACTCTCTCATTCGATTGCTGAAAGATACTCAAATTGTGCGCGCGCCATTCACTTGGTCCGTAGCGAGTGATGGAATATCGATCTGCAACTGGCCTCAAACCAGTTATTCCATTCTCGCGAGAACAGGTTACTTTGCCTGTAGCCCATGGACCAATAGGTTCCATTGTGTGTTCAAGTTTTGGTGGATATTTATCTTCGGGCTGAGGTAAATAAAGCGGAGGTTTTTCGGCGTTGTCTCCGCAACCACATTCGTGCTTCATCATAGGGCATGGTTGTGCCTTTTAAAATTTGTTACAAGATGAAAAGTAAATTGTGTATATGTGTATAACAATACAATAATTACACGCAATATACACACCATTCGACATACATTTTTCTATATATGTTCTTAAGAATAATCTATTTACACATATATTAAGATATCGTTGCTACAAGATATGTCGATGTGTGTGTAATTTATGTAAATTAATGACATAGGAAGAACTTACTCGACATACATTTTTCTATATATCTTCTTAAGAATAATCTATTTACACATATATTAAGATATCGTTGCTACAAGATATGTCGATGTGTGTGTAATTTATGTAAATTAATGACATAGGAAGAACTTACTCGACATACATTTTTCTATATATCTTCTTAAGAATAATCTATTTACACATATATTAAGATATCGTTGCTACAAGATATGTCGATGTGTGTGTAATTTATGTAAATTAATGACATAGGAAGAACTTACCTCAATTTGTTGTTGTAAAATGTCTTGTGGGCTGTCAGCGGAACAATCGCGTCTGTTTGGAATATCCGACATTTTGTAGGATAATCAAAAAAGTAATGTGCGTAATGTGTTTTATGATTTATATCTTAAAGGTGTACTGAATATATGCTGTACAATTGAATTGTACATTTACGTGTAATAAAATACATGAATTTCTGTCGAAACTTAAGCTGTCGCTCACAAGCTCGTCTAGTAAACCGGATTTATCGATTTAATACGCACAGCTGGACGAATCGCCTCATTCTTCTAAAGAAGGGATGATGTTTTCAAATTAACCTTGTTTTCTTTATTAAATATAAATAAAAAAATATTATATAAAAAAAAATTGATTCGTTATCATTCGTCATAACACGCAAATGACTAAATTCAAGATATTACGTACCTATTTTTCTATATAATACTAAAATAAATATCTCTACATAAAAAATGTACCATAAATACTTAGATTGTCGAAAAAGATTTACGTATATTAAAATATAATATTACGTATAATAAAAAAGTATCCCTACATAAAAATATTTACATTTTTTTTTATTATTTTACGCAATATGCTTTTTTATTGAATAAAACGCAAAATGCATCTGATAATGTTTATAAAAGAAATGATGCAAAGTTTTTTTAAGCAGTCTATACGAAAATATTGACTTGGTTAACTTATCACAGTTGGGATATATACATGTGAAAATGCCCTATGTAAAAATGCTCTCTTTATCGAATCAAAACAGCTGTTTAAATATAATGTTACTTGATAACAAATTTCCAGAGAAATTCGATTGTATATAATTAAGAATACAGGGAAATAATCGCCAAATATTTCATGAGCAGGTAGAGAGGACTAAACTGAGTCGGAAAGTCCTCTATCATTTTGCAATTTTCACAATAGTTAATAAGATATTAATTACTAAAAATTGCCAAATATTAATAATTTTTTACTCAAATACTATCAACTTTACAGAAAAACTGCAAGAGACAAAAATCATTTATTTTCTTCTCATAAAGTTCAGAGAATTTTTTTAGAATTTTTTCAGAATTTTTTAATACCGTATCTTCTTATGTTGGTAAAAATGAGAAAATGCAGTACTAAAAAGTTGATTGTATATAATTAGAACAATATGATTTAAATTTTATTATCAACAAATAATTTGACAAAGAATTAACTATTTGATAACGAATTCGATTGAACATACTCAGTGCGCAATCGAATTCGCTATATGATGTTCTCAAAATAGCTCTCAAAATAGATCAAGGACTATAATTATACTTACAATTAGAGTTTCAGAGTTTCGGGAGAAAACAGAATGTGGAGTATTCACTGAGAAATAATTGAGCATTGTAATATTCTCAAGAAGTCTGTTTTTGTAGCTGAACTAGTGTACACTTTAGATATATACATATTTGATAATATATTTGGCGAAAGCGAGAAAAAGTTTTAATTCAGTTTAGTGCAGGTCTAAAAACAGATCTAATAAATCGACTCAATTTAATTATTACATACGAGTCATATAAAATAGTAAACATAAAGAAAATAAAAAAGTAATATCTTTTTTGAGATTAAAAAACTGATTCTAATAATCTTAAATAAAGATACACGAAAATAATAACATGAGAAGATGATAAAATAGATTATCCACACACACGCAACACGCACGCACGCACGCACGCACGCTAAGTCATATCGTTTGATATATTTATATATGTAAGCAAGAAATATCTGAATATCACACACGCACGCACGCACGCACGCACGCACGCACGCCATATAAGTAATATCGTTTGTTATATTTGTATATGTTAGCAACATTTATATGAATATTCATAAATATTGTTAACATATATGCTATATGTTATTAATTGTATTATATTATATTAATATTTTACATTTTGGCATTTCTTACATTAATATTAATATTATTAGAATGTATTGATATAATATTATAATATTTTCATTAAGTTTTTTATGGTTATAAAGATCCGAAAAAAATATCGAAACGGACAAAGAAGCTATATTTAAAAGCTTGTAGAGCAATCTTATCACATACGAAAAGAAAACATTTCTTGTTGAACGATGGTAGTGTCGACGTTGTCTCTATAAATACTGGTTAAACACTCACTGGCACTCACTCGCTAAGTGTTGCCAAGTAAACATCACCGAGAACAAAATGGCAAAAGTTCAAATTAAATATACTCAAGTAAGTTGATATTTCGTATTATTTCATAAAATGTATTATTGTTTTTTTTTAACTATATCAAATTTTTTTTTAACTATATCAAATCGTAAATATTTGAATAATAAAGATTTATTAATAGAATAATTCTTGTGTGATCTACAAAAATTTTTGCGTGTATTATGTAAAGAATATATTAACTTTATTTAAAGTAGAGAGAATTGCAAAAACATAATTTAAATGATTTTACAAATTTTTAATTAAAATTGAATATAAAAAATAGCGAAAAACAAGATAAAACATTTTATCTATTTTACCAACATTTGAATTTGTCAACAATTCGACTTTTTGAATTAATAAATTATTTTTTATTATTAATATCAAATACTTTTTATAGCTATTCATCGACAATGAATTTGTGGATGCTGCGAGTGATCGTAAATTTCCCACAATAAACCCTGTCAATGGTAAAGTTATCGCTGAAATCTCCGAAGGAGATAAGGTAAAGTTCTCTACATTAATTATGTTATTATCACTATATATTATTATCATAGAATGTTGCATAAAAAAAAAGATAATAAAAGATAAGATAAAGAAGTAATTACATTGGGGGAATCCAGCTTTGGGAATTACTTGCTATTTTTTTATTATAAATCTAAATTATAAATCTTTAATTATAAATCTTTGATTATGAAAGAATTAAATTTTTTGTTGGCTTTTAATCGAATCAATATAAAAAAATAATGATTTAGGGAAATATTCTAACTCTTAATGATTCTAACGATATCATTGCAGTCGTTAAGAGTTATAGACCTTGTAATGTAACACAAAAATATAAATGTTTTATTAATTTGAGTCACATTTCCTACGCTTATTCATTAAATGTCCGTTGTGGTCTATAATTTAGATAAAGAATTTAAAACTTAAAGAGATACTATAAACTGAATAAAAAAATAATTTAATTTAATTGCTAACTCGGAAAATTGTATACAGTTGAAAATAATTTTCGACTTTGACATAACACAGATAACTTTGTTTTTTGATCTGTGCTCGAGTATTAAAGAATTATCTCATCATATTTTTATATTTCATTATCTATTTAATTTTTACATCTACATATTTAGAAGAGAAGAAATCACATTTATTTATACGGCTACATATGTATGTGTGTATATATATATATATATATATATATAAATAATATTCGGACTCACAAATTTCAAAAAACATGAAGAAAAAACGACTAATACATCAAGAATGCAAATGGTATATGTGACAAATAAAAACAATGTTGTAAAACAAATTTTATGACATGCGCTGTTAGAAATGTAACCACGAGCTTCTTTTACATGTAAATGAAGTTCGTGGTTATGAATGAAATTAAAAGTAATGAATGATTTAACTGAAAATTAAGTTACAGTAGTTACTTAAATGTAATGAACGTGTACATTAAATTTACGAAATTTTCATGAAAAATATATTAAATTTTATGTACAAATATATTTTTTATAAATACATTAAATTAATGTAATATCATGAAATTAAGTTCAAATTGTGTAACTTAAAAGTATATTAAATTTCATAAAATTTTTAACAGTGTATAGTACATACGTTCGGTTCTTTATTTAAATCATCTTCAGAATGTTCCAAAGTGGTAAAGCATCAAACCATATAAGTAAATTGATTGAGAGAAGAATGGACTTTATTGTCGATCTCAAGTGTAAAACTATTCTGATAGTAGAAACTCTGACAGTAGAAAAATATTTTGAACATCAGTTGCATGCCTTTATTAAACTTTTTTCATTTAATATTTAAATATTAAAAATTAATTATAATTTAAAAAAATGAATTTCTTTTTAGGCTGATGTAAATAAAGCAGTGGAAGCTGCTAAACGAGCCTTTAACAGAAATTCAGAATGGCGTACAATGAATCCATACAACCGTGGACAACTTATGTACAAGGTAAAATTTTGTGACATTATATTTTTTTATACTCAACCTAATACAAATATTAACTACATACTAAATATAAATGAATAAAATAGTTCACAGATCTTGTTATACGCGATTTAGATTATATTGCTACTCTCGAAGTTCTTGATACTGGAAAAACATATACAAGTGCTGTTGAGGATATTCAAGCAAGTATTGCTGTTTTTCGTTATTATGCAGGCTGGTGTGATAAAATACTTGGAACTACTATTCCAACAGGTATTCATTTTTTGAATTGTTTTATCGTTTGTATAATAATATTATTCTATATATTAGGTGTTGGAATTAATTCGTAGCGTTTTTAATGAAAGAATGTTATTTATTTCACATGAGCATTAAAAAATACATTAATGAAAGTACTTCCCATCACTTGTAAAACGCTACGAATTAATTCCAACACCTAATAGCTAAGTATGTATATAGATTTAAAAAATATGCTATATTAAATTTCGCGCATTAGTTTTTCACGACAGATATAATATAAATTATAAATTGAGTGATAGTAAGTAATTTTATTTATTATTTGACTAGGCGATAGTAGTGTTACATTGACACGAAAAGAGCCAGTCGGTATTGTAGGACAAATCATCCCTTGGAATTATCCTTTCATGATGTTGATTTGGAAATGGGGTCCTGCCTTGGCTACTGGATGTACACTGATCTTAAAGCCAGCCGAGCAAACACCTTTGACTGCGCTTTATGCAGCTGCTCTAGCCAAGGAGGCAGGATTTCCAGCGGGTGTCATAAATGTTATTCCAGGTTACGGTCCAACTGGTGCAGCTATTGCTGAACATCCAGAAATTCATAAAATCGCTTTTACTGGATCGACCGAGGTATTTACATTTTATGTAATATGATTGTATTGATAGAAATGTATGTATTGGTATAAATTATGTTTCTTCTCTAGGTCGGACATTCCATAATGATAGCTGCTGGTAAAAGTAATCTTAAGCGTGTCAGCCTTGAATTAGGTGGCAAGAGCCCGCTCGTTATTTTCGATGATGTTGACGGTATGTTGTAAAAATAATGAAAAATTTTAATACACTTCATTAAATAAATAATTAATTTATATTACATTGGTTATATTTATAGTGAAAGAAGCTGCAAAAATCGCACACAATGCAATATTTGCAAATCATGGACAAAACTGTTGCGCAGGATCGCGAACATTTGTACATTCTAAAATATATGACGAATTCGTGAAACATGCTAAACAACTGGCGTTTGATAGAAAAGTAGGAGATCCATTTGATCCTAAAATAAATCAAGGTCCACAAATTGATCAAGAGATGTTCGATAAAGTCATAGGTTTAATCAATTCGGGCAAACAGCAGGGTGCTGTTGTGGAAACTGGTGGAAATCGGCATGGCGAAATTGGTTACTTTGTACAACCTACAGTTTTTTCAAAAGTAACCGATGATATGAGGATTGCCAAAGAAGAAATTTTTGGTCCAGTTCAAACAATCTTGAAATTTGAAACCATCAATGAAGTAATTGAACGTGCCAATCGCACTAACTATGGTCTTGCTTCTGGTGTAATCACTAAAGATATTAATAAAGCTTTGGAATTTGCCCAAGCTATAGAAGCAGGTAGTGTTTGGTATGTATTACGTAAGAATATGTGATAACATTTCACTGTATGGACATATATAATTACGTACACTCAATATTTTTCAGGATAAACTGTTATGATGCTATCACACCACAAACACCATTTGGTGGTTTCAAACAATCTGGCTTAGGACGTGAATTGTAAGTCATAATTGCTTAAACTTTAAATAACGTTATTTAACTTTTGTATTCTTTTTTCAGGGGAGAAGAAGGCTTGAAAGAATATCTTGAGATTAAAACAATCTCTATTAATGTCACAAAAGGGAATTAATATGTATTGCACAAAGTGCACAATACATAAGCTTAATTTTTCATTATGATTTTGATTATACTTTTGTTATAAATGTCTTGAATAAAACTTTTGTAACAAAATATTAATAAAATGGTATATGTAATGATTTATTGTTCAAAATAATAATTGTTCAAAATTTGGGAAACATATATATTCTTTTCTTTTTCTACCATGTAGCGTAGATTAATAAATATTTGAGACATGTATATAATATTTAGAAAATTAGGAAAATACATTTATGTATATAATATAAGAATGTAAAATGGATTAAAAACAAAATAATTATATTTTAGAGTTTTATAAACGTAACACTTTTATTCTATGTGAATGTTAAAACTGCAGAGTCTTATTTTGATATAATGATAAATATATTTTTTACCTTTATGTAATACTATCGCAAATGTTTATAATGTGCGAATCGCAGGCTCAGGATAATCATCTGGTGGTATACCTAATTCTTCGTCTGTCCACTTAGATGGATCTGGATATGGAAACTCTCCCTGGATACAAATAAAATTCTTGCGTTAAGATTACTGATATTAGATATATAAAAATAAAAACCTCAAAATTATGTGATACTTACTACAATGTGGCCAAAGTCGTGCCAAAAATGCCACAATATCCACCACCACATGAAGCCTCCGAAAACTTCAGCTGCATATACCCATTTTTTCTCTTCTGCCATTCCGATATTACGATACATATGACTGATAAGGAAATAAAGTAAATTATCGTAAATACATAGCAAAAAAATTTAATTAATTAAATCATAACGCATATATTCTTTTTATGTAACGAAATGCATTTGTATTAAAAAGCGAAACATTTAAACATAACCTATAACGTAGAGTTACATAATTCCATCTACCTATTATGAGATAGTCTAATGGAGCGCAGATTTGTTGCAGCGGCTTTACTTTGACTACTTCTATGTATAATTTTTAATAAATTTAATCCTCGTGAAATCATTATAACAATTAAATCAGCACTACCAAGAGTATCGAGTACTATCAGATGATTCTCATCACAATTTAATGCACTTGCACAGTGTCAACTATCACACCATTTACACTTCCCCCTCCTGATTACGCATTCGATATTCGATTGTTCGAGAATCGCAGTGTCGACTCTCAACACTGTCGATAGGTGCGTCAGCCATATTGAACCAACGGTGAAATGCTGTTCAAATTGCTCCGTTCATTTTTCGCAGTTACTTTTCGTTCTTCAAAAGTGATTCGCATCCGCGAAGATGATCGGATCATCGCGAATGTTACCGTGAAGTGTCGAATGTTATAATGCGTGGAACATTGCACATATACACGATCCTTCTCACATTATTACGTCAATAACGCGTTGTTGACATATTGGCAATTTCTTTCTTTGTGCATTTTTTGTGAGTCTATTGAAATCATATTCTTATTCGAATTATAAATTTAATTAAATGTAAAAAGACGACGAGCAACATCGGAAAAAGTGTAGGGTAATCGTCGTATTATACGCAGATACAGAATATATATCTCGTCGATGTGAACACTTGAACGTTTCGTCAAATAAACTCCGTGCGATCGTATTCGTATGTACATTGAATTCTTAAATTACGTGCGTGACTTAAACGAGATATGTATATAGTCTCTGTACGCATCGTAAATAATAAAATTTACATGCATACAGCAATTGGTAGTATCACAATTAATGCTGTAATCAGTAGTTTATAAGATTAGTGCATGAATTCCTTAGAATGCATGATAGTAATTAGTATACTTATGCATAATCACGATCATTGCTATTATTGTTATTTAAATCAGAAAATAAAATCGCTGCAATTAACCTCTCCATACAGCACAGATTTCCATGGACATCTTAAAGCTGTCCAAAGGATGTATACTTGCGTTGTCTGAATGTCCTAAGGGTATTTCTAAGATGTTTCTTGGATAAAGTGCGATATGGGTCCCTTAGAGAAATTTAATTTAATATTGACTAATTTAATACTAAAAATTACATATTTTTACATTTTTAATACAAATTAACAGATTATATACAAAAAATAATCTATTTTTTTAATTAGAGGTAAATTTTGTGACGAGTCAGTTGTTTTCAATACTCAAAATAATTAATCACTTTCCTTTCAATATTAATTAATTTCTGCAAGAGTTTTATATAGATGATGTAAAACTATTTGGACTTGTCACAAAATTTCTAATTATAAATAAATTATGTTTTACTTAGATATGTTAATTTATATTAAAATAACTGTGTGAATTTCAATAAATTATTAGTTATAAGTTGATTACTTGTTATTGATAATCTTCTTCCTGTATTACACTTAGTGGATCCGAATAGCTTCAGTTAAATTTCAACAGTCTATGAAACTTAATATGATTGCTATGTTTATAAAAGTATGTGCATGAGTTAATGAAAACTCAAAGTGAAAATCTTTTCTTTTGTTATGTATCTTTATAGATTAAAGAATATTTAATTGGCCGTGGTTAAAAAAAATTATTGTATTTTTAATATTATGATTGCTATAATATTGTATTATAATGTAACAATGAGATAAATAATATTATAACGTATTATAAGAATTTTATTTATCTCATTTGTCTATTTCTCAAATTCATACAATTTTATATATTATCTATATTTGAGTCACAATTCTCAGAATATGGCTTTTATTAAGAAAAATATTTTACATCATACGTCTTGATTTGGAGATTCCTATTGAGGCACACAGGCATCTAATAAAAATGTGATTGTTTAAAATTATTTCGCATAAACTTTAAAAAGTGTTTCATAATGATCGTCGCAAGTGTTTCATAAAGATATCGCGTACAGTTGTTAACTATATATACATTATATTCACGATATTCGATCATATGTATATATCACAATTGCGTTTTTTTTTCTGCATCGAAAGTGCAATTGATCCACATTTATCGCGTGTCAGCTGTATATATGTGTTATTTTTTTATAAAATGACATGAATTTCTTATTTTTCATAATATTGTTTATAATATTTAAATAGTATATATTGTTTTTAAAAATAAATTGAAGTAAATTATTAAATTCTGTGAATTTTTGAATCTTGAATTCCTATTGATAAAAAGGAAAAATTTCTAAATTGTATAAATTATTATTAGTTAATAAAAGTAAAATAAAAATAATAAAGTTGCATTATTATTAAATTCTTATATATATTTAATTCTTTGTTTAGATTCTTATATATATTTAATTCTTTGTTTAGATTTATTAAAACGATTAGATTTATTATATCTTGAATCGCAAGTGTGAATGACAAATTAAAGAGAATAAAGTAAAAAAGATTTAAAATTAAATATATCACAAATAATAATAATATTAATAGAAGATACTAATAGAATGTGACAAATATCTAAAAATTTATCGAGCATTTGTTATTATCGGAAAATATGTATAAGATATTTGTTTCCAACGAGAATATGTTGAAAGATAGATATATCAATCGTCCGTTTAGGAATATTAAATATTTTTTTAGATATTTATTGTGCATTAAAAAAATTATTCAATTGACTAAATTAATTTAGTCAGTTGAACAATTTTTTTTCAGTGTAGTATGAATTAAATCACTGTTATTCACATTATTTATATTATCATATTGATTGTAGGTTTTAATCGGCTAGACAATATCGATGAAACAACGGAAGAAGTGGCGATGGCGACACATTTTGGTGAGTACATTTATTTATTTATTTATTATCAATCAATTTATTACGAATCATAAAAATCAAACATTTATTTATCTTTTAAAATATATAAAATTTAAAACAGTTATATATTTTATATAGTAAATTATATTTTTAACACAACATTTTTTAAGTGGTAAAAAAAAGTTACTCAGCGTCCGTTCCATTTTGTCCTTCTTTTACGAGATTAATTTACGACAGCTTAACATTCGATGGAAGTCGTAGAAGTATATCAGTCGCGGAATGTTCGCCATTATCCACGGTACGACTGAAACTCGGGAAGCAAAGGGGCACATTCGTATGTTAGGGGAGCGTTGCAGCCCATTGCTATTGGCTGAGCAAACGCTTTTACAAGCTGCAGCGAAGCATTTGATCCCCCAGTAGCAACCCTCCCGAGACTTATCTCGCATTGGCGCTTCAGCCATAATAGCGGCCCCCGGTTGTACCTAATAATATGTTTTATAGAGGCCGTCGTCCAGTATCTTTCGCCAACGAACGAGCTCTTAACCGTAGATACGAAACACCCGTATAGCTTAGAACAAAATTGTCTTTGCAGAAATGTTCAGAATGAAAAAGTATAAAAATATATATTTAAATAATTGGACATTAACTTTATGGAAAAACTGAGCAAAAAGTCTTAGTGAACATAAGTCAAAAGTGCAATCATTTCTAAGATATAAACAACTTTGTATGCTTGTCTCTTAACTAACTTATTGTTTTCTCATGTTGCATACAACATGAAAATAGAGAAATCGAGATAAGTAGCACACTGATAGCCTATTTAAAAGAATTACGGATTCAAGATGATCTCTCATAATACTTATCCAATCGTAATGGCTAGTTGATGTAAACTTACTGATTTTCGGTGAAATTTTTTATTATAAAGTGTGTATGGAAATTGAATCAGAAGATTCAGAACGCGATTTGTAAACACTAAGATAAATCTTCACGTTGCATAAGACTCATAGAAGCTGATAAGTCAGTTGTGACTAACATATAAAATTGTTTATATCTTAGAAACGATTAAGCTTTCGATCTATGTTCACTAATGCTCGTATTATTATTCACAGTAAAGTTAGCACGACATTCTATTAATATGAAAAAAATAATAACAGTAGCTCCAGTAGTATTTTTTTTCTCAGTTCTATAGTTCCTTATAAAAATAAAAAAGAGAAAGTTCGGCATTTTTTATATTAAAAAAATCAAAGGAAATATAACGTGTTAATTTCGCGAATTTAGCATAATATTCTTCCTCTAAAATATAAGAAAAAGATAAATATTTCTGCTTTTAGTTACAGATCATTAGTACTACTCGAGTTCTACCAATATATTAGGTGTTGGAATTAATTCGTAGCGTTTTTAATGAAAGAATGTTATTTATTTCGCATGAGCATTAAAAAATACATTAATGAAAGTACTTTCCATCACTTGTAAAACGCTACGAATTAATTCCAACACCTAATATGTAATTTAAAAACAAAAGATTCTTTTCAAAAATTATCAATTTAAATACAAGGTATTAAAAAAATTATTCAATATTTATGTGAGATAGTATAGATAGTACATTATATTGACAAAAAAGTCTGTGTTCATAATAAGACCTTATATTTAAAAGTTCCTTAAATTCTTTAAATTTAAATGCTCCACGAATTATTTTATTGGCTACTGAACATCTAAAGATAAAATTTAAGGAAGAGCTTTAAATATAAGGTCCAACTATGAACACAAACTTTTTTGTCAGTATAATGTATTATCTACCACATAAATGCTGAATGATTTTTTAAATACATTTGCATTTAAATTGGTAATTATTGAAATTTTTTGTTTTCAAATTACATATATCAGTAGAATCCGAGTAATACTAACATGATCTGTAACTAAAAGTAGAATTATTTATCTTTTTCTTGTATTTTAGAGGAAAAATATTATGCTAGATTCGCAAAATTGACACGTTATATTTCCAATTTTGATTTTTTAATATAAAAAATGCCGAACTTTTTTTTATTTTTATAAGGAACTATAGAACTGTAAAAAAATACTACTGGAATTGTTATTATTTTTTTTCATATTAATAAAATGTCGTGCTAACTTCACGGATATCCAAAAATAAGAACTATGAAGTTAGCACGACATTCTTTAATATAACAAATAATGACAGCACTGTTTTCATGGTCTACAGCTCCTTATAAAAATAAAAACGAGATTTGCATTTTTTATACCAAAAAATCGAAATTGAAAAAATAATAGCCGAAACTCTGCTTAAATAATTGTAAAGTATAGATCTTTGCTAGTACTAACGAGAAATGTCGCTGGAATTGCGATTATTACAAAACATTTCCATGATATATATATAATATTATAATTTCTATCTAAATCTTCCTCTTTTGTATTCACACATTCGATATCTAAAAGATCAAATCGTTTTGTGTAATTTGTGTATTTCATTTTTATATTATTTACACATATATACACGCGCAAAATTAATGATATAATAATTATTAAAGTATTAAAATATAATATTTTACTCTCGGTTAATGCTTAAACTCTTAAACACATTTATTACATTTCAATGATATCGATAAAAAGTTTAGCGATTGATTCTATAGATAAAAATGTTTTACCATCAAATGTTTTACAATCATTTTGATCTTAGATTGATTAAATCGCATATATAAAATATATATGTATATTAATTAAAAAAATAACAGTTACATATTTCTATAGTCAGAGGCATAAGAGCATCGTCAGCAGTTCTCTGAAAGAAACCGAGTACTGAAAATTAAAGTTATATTTTAAAAGTTATATTTTAAAAATTATATTTTACATGCACTAAATTGCATTTACTTAATATGGCGTCTCTCTCTGAGAGAAAAATGTACTAAATTTTAATAAATATTTGTTTGAATATAGTGTCAATTGAATATTTACTAAATGTAAACATATATTTATTTGGTACAAGAATCATTAATTCGATTTATCCATTATTATATTTTATTTAGCAAATGTTTATTTTTTGTAAATAATTATTATATTAATACTATTCAAATAATTATTTATTTGAATAGTATTAAAATTTAATATATTTTTCTTTCTGTGTAATCATCATTATTATTGATTATAACTTATCATTATACTTTCTACGAAATATGTTTTTTACAAACGTGAAAATGATATATTAATTAATGAATTAGTTTTTTAAATCTTCGAATGCAAATCCAATTGAAAATATTTGATGGTTCGTGAAATGAAACTTCGAGAAACATGAATATTTATTTTGAAGCAATTATTTAGGGATTTTTGGAAGATTTGGAATTTTTGTTCAAAACTCTAACTGAAAATTTTGACAGCATATTTTAATGACAAGCTGTAATGAATAATAATTGAAGCTGTAATGAATGATAATTGAATGCTACGTTAAGTAAATATTTTAGAGCACGTAATATATTTTTAAAATATAATTTCCGTTTTTAATATATATTTCTGTTTTTAATACTTCTATGTGAGATGTGCGTAACTGGCAACAAAACGTGCTAGCGCATCGCCCGATTGTTAATTCATAAATTTAGTGTTGTCATTTTGGGCTAGTGACAGTGTTTACATCATCACGATAACTTTCGTTTGAGAGGGGAGACTTTTTGATGATCCACTTTTACGAGACCGTTCGGCGGTTTTCCGCATACGTTCCCCGCAGATTAAGAAAAAGAGCGAGCTAAGTTGCACCCCTTTACGATCGCGTAAACTGCATTGGATTGCAAATTCTCGAGCACATAATAACGATCTCATCACCATCCCCATCGTTCCCGCGACGAAGAAACGGGGCCTGTAGATTAGATGGCTCGTTCGATGGGCGATACGAGAAATATGTCGGCTCGTATCCCATTACCGGGTGCGCCACCCCTCTTCGGTTGACGTGGCGCGCACGCTATTTCGCTTCTTTACGCCATGGAACCAACCGTTCTGGCAAGGAGATGCTGCAAGAGAGTGTTTCCATGGATACCAGATCGGCCATCTTGGTCTATGGGCGTGAGGGATTCGATAGACTGGAGGAAAATCCGATAAATTAACTGCGACTACGTGGGAACGTACGGCTTCAAATCCAAAATGGCGATTTGTTTCCAGTCGCAGTATATGTATATTCTTCGCAGTAGTAAATATTTCTATTCTATAAATTTTTATCCACATTTTTGTTAAATCTTTTTTTGACAACAATTTTTATATATCTTAAAAATTGCCAAATTAGCTGTAAAAATAAAAGTTATGCCAATTTTCTGTCCCATTGATTTTATAAATATTAGTTCGTTTGAAAGTTAATAACGATTAAATAAATTCGATATATAACTTTTTCAAAAATATACATACATATATAAAAAATTTTTACAGAAATTTGCTTGCATACGGGCGAAAAATTGCAAAATATTTTTATTAAAAAATGCGGTTGTAATATATTTCTTACACCGTCAATATATCTATAAAAAGAATTCCTTTTTTATCGTTAGTGATTGCCAATGTCACGTAACATACAGAATCGCATGACGGAATAACCAAGATTAAAGATAGAAAAGAATGAGCGTGGCGAAAAAGAAGTTAAAAAAGCAATAAAACTACGGATGCGACTTTAGTCGAACGTTTGAGGATCGCATTCTTTTCACGCGTATTTGGCATTATTGTACGACCGATGTTCCGCGACGTGGTGTTCCTTCAACAGAAGGAATGGGTCGCTAAAGGCATACTTTTATTGCACCTGTAAATATTATAACCTCCATTTGCTTTTTCTTCTACAACTAAAGATCTTTCATAATCGAAAAAAGGAAGAATAATTCCTAAAGAGAACTATTGTGTTTAAAATTTTTGGTATCCTATAAATCTTGTTACTTGTAAATAATATTTATTTGTAATGAAGAAGTTAAAAATAAAAATGTGCAATAATTATTTATTTTGTATATTTATATAATCGCGAAAGTTTATCCATGTATATCGATACTTTCACTCCCTTTCGAGATAGGGTTATAGATAGGGATATAAATAACGATTTGTAAATACGATTTTGTAAAGCATTAAAAATTAAATGTATATAAAGATACCGAATACTGTTAGCGATAGCTACAGCCAATCTCTTAACTGTCCTCCATTTTGATAAGGTCTACGCACGGTTTCCTTTATTTGTCAATAAAAGCGAACAACGTGTTCTGTTTCCTTGGTAACGATCGCATAATGTGTTTCCTCCTTCGCAATGAAGTCTTCAATATGTCTCTTGTGAAAGTAGCAAGAAAGTCATTGTCCACCGGTACTTTTAACGCGATAGCAGCTGAATCGCCAATTGGGAAGATTTTGTCGAAAAGCGAAAAATGTTCTCATTTTTTCAAACTATTTTATATCACTTTGGTGTAATATTATCATTTGATTTCAACATTGATTGATTTCAACTTTTATTTTATATTTTTATATATAATTATTTGACATACTTGGAATTGTGATATTAGTTTAAACGTGCTACAATACCTTTCGTATGAATTTAATTTTTATTGTGGATTCAATTTTTCATAATAACAATTTTTTAAAAACTAACTATGGAAATTATATTTCTGTGGATAAAATTTTAAGGCTAAGTTAAGAATAAAAATTTTGCTATTCAACTATTCTAAATTGTGTTTCATGCTATTATAAGATATAATTTCTAATTGTTAATTTCATGTAAAGTGTCTTGCAACCATCGTATAATATTTCTAAAAGCAATATTTTAAAGATTAACAAGAGATGAAGATCTAATATAAAAATGTTGAAATTATAATAGTTTTTATATGGTAAAAGTATTATGTTATAATGCCATTATAAGTGATTTTAGATAACATTTTGTAGAAGATTTTTTTACTGCTATGTCATACGAAACAATAATCTCTCGTTTTTGCTAAAGAAAAAAAATGGTCGTAAAAAGAAAGATAGTCATAATGTCTCCGGATAATCTATAGTGATGGTCTAAAAATTATTTATAATGATAGTAGAAATAGAAATTGCAACGTAAACTTTTTTTCTTAAAAAAACTTTTTATTAATACTTATGATGAAGAAAGTCTGATAATTTTAAGTTTATTAATCGCGATTCTCTAAATTGACAGTTTTATTTTTATAAAAATGAAATAATTATTTGTACATACAAAAAAATAATTATTTAACATACGATTTTTGGAATCTTTGTTCATCTACATATATGTACATCTATTAAATTACTCAAATTTATAGAAATTTTTAAAATTTTATTTGTCATGGTTTAATTTTGGATTTTTAGTTCTTATGCTCAGTCGAAAAATTTTTTGGAACCTTATATGTATATTTCAAATAAGTCATGTATCTAATGATGAAAAAGAATTTTGAGCCAATAGTGACAGTATTCTTTGGATATAAAATTTTCTTGGATATAAAATTACTAATGTAGGATGATTTAGGAAAATCAAAAAATATTATCAGAAAAATTTTTACTTGGATAAATAAAAAAAAAAATATTACAAAAGCATTATCTTTAATTAACTATTTAGGTATAACACATTCTGCATACATTCTGCACACATTCTCTTAATAAAAGAATAATCCGCGCACGAAATTATTAATCATGTAATTATATAATGAATTAAATATTATATACATTTATAGGCAATTAATGTAAAATTTATTTATTTGCCAGATTTGCAATCATGAACAAAACAAGTATACAATACAGCTTTATTTTAATATTTTCTATTGCTTGCTTTCTTTGCAGTATTTATACATGATATATTTGTACCTTGACATTTTCTGATTATTACATAGAAAAAAAATTATTCTCAATTTAAAACGATTATATTCTGTTCAACATAATCTTTGTTTCCTATATGTAAGCAACAATATAAAATCTTTTTAAGAGAATTTGTTAATCTTAAATTTCAACAATATTACATTCTTGTATTTATATCAAATAATATATTCTTATATCAACAATATTCTAATTCCTGATTTAAAAGTATTATAATTATATCTTCTATCGATATGATTTCGTCTTAAATTAAGAAAATTATTATTATCAATAATAAAAATATATTTTTCTTGGTATAACTAGATCAAATTTCCTCCTGTAAGCAAATTATGTCGGTTTAATGCTAACAAAGCAATCTTATTTCAAGTCTTATATGTAAAAAATAAAGATATTTTTAAAATAAGAATAGTCTTTTTTCTGTGTTTATTGTGTGTGTGAAGCTGACATCTCATTCAGTGAAAACCAATGAAAACTTATTAAATATTGAGAGTTTCAAGTTTATTTTCGATTTCAAACATATTCGATATTTAGATCTGTATAGTTGGAGTTTAATCAGTTTTCTTCTACACAGTAAAAAAATGTATAT
Source organism: Acromyrmex echinatior (assembly GCF_000204515.1). The sequence goes on from NW_011627153.1 coordinate 511,452, forward strand.
TAAATTTAACACATTTCATATATGGTCCACTCAAATTTTTGTGTTAATTTAACATAAGATGAATATGTTAGAAAGTAACAAATATTATGTAAAAAATTAACACAAGAAACGTAATACTTTGACACAATTTAAAAACAAATTTTATGTTAAATTGACACATTTATAATGTTAAATTTAACTGAAATTAGATGCTATTTTTACATTTTTAATTTAGACGATACCTTTGTAATATTTAACATATGCAATAGATTTAATAGATATTTACTGTTACAAAGAAAAAAAATAAATATCTGTATCTTTTTATATAAAATATATTACTAGTTGTACAGAACATATGTCTTCAATAAAATTAACATTTATAATATATTAAATTAACACACACATTTTATTCATTTATTTTTAGAATTTATGTTTCAAAACTACATTATTTTTATGTTATTTGTTTACTTATCTATAAATTGTGTTATTTTAATACTGAGAAGTGTTAAATTTTAATTTAACACAAAATATTCAAATAACACAATCATATTATGTTAAATTAAAACTCAGATATGTTAAAAATTCAACACAAAATTTTAACAAGATTTTGAATAGACCGTTTCTAACACAAATACAAAATGTTTTTTACTGTGTATAATATCATAAAAATCAATTGTACAGAAAAGAATTATTTTGTGAATATTAATATCATTCCAAAGTTTCATGATATGGTTGGCGTCTGTCGAAAATTCACTACAAATTGTGACAACTTATTGTGAATGACTCCATCTTGGCTGATTGCTAAACCAATATAGATTAAAAATATATTAGATTAGATTATTGATGAAGACTTTAAAGAGAGCTGAATCGTTCAATAATTTAGAATAAAAAAAAACACCTGCACATCAAATGGAGTAAAGTATATTTCATACTCGATTTTACACTTTAACAATTTGTGTATTCCCTCCCGCGCTGACTCATTAGCCTTGAAAGCCTTTATTATTGTTATTTTATTTTCAATAGTTCTATAGTTTTATTTAGGTTAAACAAATAGTTCGGGCCATTAAAACTGAAAATGCAAAATGAGATTCACATAGCGACAACTTTATCTACGAAGGTACAGTCACAGTTTCTTATAATATTTAAAAAAATACATAGTTCTAAAAAGAATTCTAACTTTTAATTATTATTTTTATTTTTAAACAATTTTTTCCTTTAAAAAATGGTCTTTACGGGAACAAAGCTGTCTGATTTTAAAAAGAGAAATCTTGAGATAGTTATTTTCTATGGTATATATTCTATAGTAATTCTCGTGTATTATATGTATATATTCGAAACTATACGAGAATCATAGAACTGTAACAACTTTTTGAAATTTGACAGCATTTCACACATATTCCCTGAAAGATGGCTTTCTCGGATGTTAAAAATTATTTAAAAAATAAATAATTAGTATAAGTGATCAGAATTCTTCAGAAAACGTTAGAATATTTTCGGAACTACATGAGAATTACCATAGAATCATCAGAACTCTTTAAAATCGATCAGCATTTCATCTTGGTTTTTATAAAGACCACTTTTTAGAAGAAAAAATTGTTTAAAAATTAAAATAACAATGTCAATCGTCAGAACTTTCTTTAAAACTATCTTTTCAAATCCTATAAGAAATTATTATTGGAACCATAGATAAAGTTGGCGCTGTGTATCTGGCATTTCATTTTTCCTTTTCAGTTTCTCACCTTTAATGGTCGAAACTATTTCTTTAACCTATATGGAACTATAGAATTATTGAAAATAAACTCAGAAATATCTTAATATATAATGAGTTTCCACCGAATGAAACGCCAACTTCACACATACACAATAAAAATAGACTTTGAAATATGGGAATGCTAACTTCACACCTGAAATTAGCACCGAATGATTCTGAATAGTCTATTTGATGTCCTTTGATGAGTGCTAGAGTTCCTCATAAAAAAAATAATTTTTTACTTTTTAAAAATAAAAATTATTCAAAAATTAATATCAAGCCCGAATAGTTTTGAACAGCGTATCCTTTCGACAAGTTCTAAAGTTCCTGATAAATAAAACATATCAAATCTTTATTTTTAAAAAATCGTCATCCAAAGTTAGCAATGATAAAACTTGTTGATGTTGAATAACTTCTTAATTACAGCCGGATCATTTTCTGTCATAACTTTTTATAGTGTTCCTAGAGTACTGTATAAAATTGCCGCCAAAACTACTGAAAAAATTATTTCGTTGAACTTTAGTCGATTTTCGCGAGTCACATCTTCGAGATTGAATAATGTATTACTTAATTACTAGTCGGAGTTTTCAGATAATATAATTTTTTACAGTACGACTAGTGAATGCGTGTAAGTGAAGTTATAAACTTAAACGTGCAAATTCTCCAATTATATCATTAGCCAGTTTTGACTACTTTAAAATTTAATATAAAATTTTCTGTATTTACACACAGAAATTGTATAATTTTGACGTTTTTATATTAAATTTTTGTATTTTACTGTAATATTTAATTATATTATATAGGTTACATATAAGTATAAATCTATATAGGTTAAATTAAAGAAATATACTACTATTAAAAAATAAAAATTGTGCAGTGATCACAGGACACTTATGACGTTAACTCCTTCAGACCCAGCGTACATTGTACATCAAATTTGAAGACACTATCTGTTGAAATTATTTAATTCTATATATTTAATTCTATCGATATCGAGATCTAATGTATATAATAATGTAGGTGTATGTTGGAAAATAATCAAAATTTTGAAAAAAATTAATTGTTTAGTATGAATTATTTATTTAAGTACGCATGAACTGAATTTGAAAAATTTTTTTTTAACATGGTTCCAATAACATTAAATCTGAAGCGATTAATAATTAAAAATTATATCTTTGCTATGTTTAATCGGGAAAAATTAGTCTCTACAGATTGTTCAATAAAGAAGTTAGTGCATTTTAGACGACTTGGGCAGTACGCAGGAATCGTGTTCATTTTTTCTTAACCTTTTACTCAAACGTATCTGCGATTTCTGTTTGTTTTTATCTTATTTTTCTTCTAGTTTTCGTAACAGTGGATTATTTTCTGGAATTAGATTGTTAACCTAATATTCAACCTCCAATTTGGAGGGATCCATATATATATTATATATATATATATATATATATCCACTGATATATGGAACCTGCAGTTTAACGCCGATCCGAACAGCGAACCATGAAAAATCGCGTATACGGGATTCAAGTGGGATCAATTCGATCTACAGATCGCGAATCAATCGCACTGAGCGGTCCACTTTCTTAAATTATATCTGCAAATTTCTTTTTGTTTTTATAAAAATCAATTATTATCAAACGTAATGTTTACTTGTACTATAGAATAAATAAGATTTTGTAGTGAAGGCTATTATTGTAGAGCATTTATGAAGCAGAATACTATATATTAGATTAGAATCTAAAAATAAATTCTTTTTATTCTTTTATTTACATTTGTACTTTTATTTACATATTTACATTTTACATATATGTTGCATTACATATACGAGTCGACTGTTACTCTTTGGTCATGTATTCTATTTTGTTGTAATGCGTTCTTCCTTTCGCGCATTTGTACGAAATGTAAAAAATCTGCGAGAGGAGTGCCCCTATTAAATAAAAAATAAGATAAAAACAAAGAGAAATCGCAGATACAGTTCAAAAAAGTAATAATATCAACCGTTGTTTTCTTCTGTTCAAAATGTAAAAAAAGAAATATTTCCTAGATATCAGGACAATTTTAACTATAATTTTCGAATTCGGCAAGTAAAATTGAGTAAGAAAAAAGATAAACACAATAATATCTGCTCCCCAAATCGCCTAAAATGCACCAACTTCTTTACGTTACAAAAATAATACAGTAGCATATTTCTAGAGATATTTTGTACGAATACAAAAAGCGACAAGAGATAAACGATTTGAAATTATTTTCTCTGGCTTATTATAGGGACAGAGAGAAATGCAAGTTCAATATTTTTAAATATTTAAAAAATAGGTATGTTTACTGGATGTATAAACAGTATAAATGCATGAATAAATTTTCGCGGAGCCATACAGACTATAAATTTGAAATAGAAGGAGCATTTATGTTCTAAATAAGTGACTCCTAATTTTTCGCGCGTTAACTTTGTTGCAATAACGAGGGCTAGAATTATTGGCGTAGGGATACTTAGAAAATTAGGAGGCCGTTCGCTCACTAACCGCCAATCATCGCTTCATAAAATTCGTTATGCGTGTAAATCCATTACCCGAATTTAAAGGCATTGCCCGAAGGATCATGTCGGTCTTGTTCTTTGGCGTTAAGTGGTTCGCCACTGTTTCTGTGAAAAAAAGAAAAATACAATGCCTCCCTTGTAACCACGAGCGAGGTACGTTTTTCGCGTGTACGTCGCTGTTCCTTAATATCAAGCAAGCCTGTAATTGCCGAAGAGAAGCAACCATAGGCTGTGGAGACGCGTATAAACTAGTATCCAAGTAAGCTTGATATTTTCGGTTCGTAAAACTTTATGGATGGTAATATCTCGCACAGCGTAGCGCTCAGTAGACACTAAAACTTCTCCGGACTGCCCTATATAAATGTATAGAAAGTCTCATCAATGTAACCCTCTAGGTCTGTTCTATTCGCTTCTTCGATTTCTTCGTCGTTGCTAAATCTTGCAAGAAAAATGTTTAATATTTCGCGCATATGGAACATTAATATTAATATATACATATATTTACTAAGGTTAATACATGCACGTCCAGATTTGATATACAATTTTTCTATCTAATCAAAATTGTGTTTTTTTTTTAAATATATTCTTTTATATTATACGGAATGTATCTTAAAGAGCACCCACTATAATCACATAGCTATTTCTGATTAAAAATTAAATCAAATAATTCTGAACCATTTTACAATTTTTCCAGTTAATGAAATATTAATTTCTATACATTGCGAAATAAGCAGATAAAATTGACACATAAGACGACTTTAAAATATCTTTCAGTGTTCTTTGTGAAATATCTTAAAGATGTTCCCCAAAGAACTTTTAAATATCTTAAAATTCTTATGTGCCGATTTTATGCATTCTGCTCACTGGATAACTAATAAAAAAAATTGCAAAATGGTAAAGGAATTTTTGATTCAGTTTTTGATCAGAAATAATTCTATTTGGTTAGTAGGCGCTTTTTAAGATACACTCAATATATTTGCAATATCAACTTGCATTTGTTCTTATTATTAATGTTTTTATACATATTTATATTATGTAATTTTCTAGAAACATAATTATCAATAAATGCAGAAGCAATACTAGATCTTATAATACGTATATTTAATATGGTATTATCTAATTTTATAAAAATGTTAAGAATATTTGAGAATATTTATTATTACTATGAGCATAACTACTCGTTAGGAGATAACTAAATCTTGAAATCCTATTTTATCCACAAAAGATCTTTTTAGATATCTTCTTTTCCAACATGTATCAATCAATATTACACAGAACCTCGCTAGATGGCAGTTTCTAATATGACTTTTTTAGTTGCCCCTTCTTTAGTACAGAACATTGAAATATTTCTTTCAAAAAATACAGAAATCCTTTAAATAAATAAATTCAAAAAAACTATGCAATAATGTTAAATTTATTTCTTAATGAGAACAAAAAACGTAAAGGGAATAATTAATGCATAATATATAAAATTAATATATTACACGTGTAATATATTGAATAAATTTTTATTAAAAATTTTTTTACATATTTGTTTATTTATCTTGCAAATTACACTCTTTAGTTTGTAGTACATTAAAAGTCACGGTATTATATAATTACATGCTTTATTAAACTTATTAGTTTTAAAATTAATGGGACGATAATATTTTACGTCTGTATATTAGATATAATATGCTGTAAATAAATTATAATTTATTTTTTAAAGTAAAAATTGTTTTATGACTCCAAGAATTAAAAGTAAAATGCCTATAATTTGCGATTGTAAGGTGTAAATGATATATGGTGATAAAATATAATTTGCAAATAATTGAAATGTATTTATTAACGAGGTAATTGCAATTCGATAAGTTGCTTTGATAAGTTTTGTATAGTTAACTTGGTTAGTAAGTACATTCCAATTGTTTGCGAATTATGTCTTATTATCTAATCAATATATTTATTTACTATATTATTTACGCAACAACCGTTGAAGCTTATTCTGGCCATTTTACTTATATTTGTTTTACAATTTTTTGTAATAATAATACTTGTTCACTAATTATTTAGTGAACTAGACTAAATAGAAATATTGTGTTTGATAGTTGGCACTATTATTGTTTTATTAATATATTATATTTAAATGCATTATTAAATGCATTTACAATTTCTAATTTTGTATTGATCATTTTCACATTTCATGTAATTGATTTAACAGTACTTAATCGTTGTAACATTTTTCAAATTCATTTTTATTTTACTTTCAATATGTTTATTTTATTATTCATGCATTGTGCAAATTTTTATCTGCTTAATTAAATAATACTGTTTAGATAATATATATTGTATTTAGACAAACCGCTTATAAAATATAATACATAAATAATTATATAAGAATCCATAGAAAATTGCACATTATTTATCCATAGAAAATTACATCATTGTTTATGTGTTTAAGAGATATAAACTGAGAGTTTAATCAGTATATAACGGAAATGTTCCGCGCGCATATCGTGTTTTCACCCTGACTTTTTCCCGCCGCGACAAGTTTCTGAATTGACACTTTATTTCGAGTCCTCTGAGAAAACGGCATCGCAGGTTTCGGCTACGAAAGACGGCATAACTTTGAAAGATGCACCGCGTATTTATTCGTTACACCATGATAATCAGTTGAGTAAACAACGAACGAGTCGTCTTTGGCGACGGCCGTCGGATCTCGAAGGACTCTACTGCTTCCAGTAACCAAAACGAGCGATCAGTTTCTCTTGAGCAGCACATCTAACTACATTACATTTATATATTCTTTCATGGAATAGAAAGAAAATAAAATCTAGTGATTTTAATATTGGTTCATTACAGTCCGCAAGTGTTCGTCAAAGCCATAAATTGGGGACAAAAGTATAACAGTGATCAATTGTGATAAAAGTGTTTTGTTTTCACTATTATAAAGTTATTATAGCTGGCGTTATCTTCTACAGAAGTTTCTGAATGAATATACTAAACACATAGCAGATTTAAGGTATTTAGATAATAAGTACTTCTAATTCGGAGTGTTAGAGAACTTATTAACGGAGCAATAATTTATCAAGTTTCAAGCTTGATATCTGATTCTATCATCTTATTAGGTGTTGGAATTAATTTGTAGCGTTTTTAATGAAAGAATGTTATTTATTTCACATGAGCATTAAAAAATACATTAATGAAAGTACTTCCCATCACTTGTAAAACGCTACGAATTAATTCCAACACCTAATACAATATTATAATTTCTATTAAAAAATATTACTTTACTGTGACAGAAATAAGAATTAGAAGCAAATCTAAGATAATTTAATAATATGCTTAACAGAAAATCTAAATAAAAGAGAGAAAATGTCATTCTGACACTAGTATTGTCAAATTAGAAAAATTCTAAGATGCAACTTTTTATCTATTAAGAAAAGCAGTATAGAGGGATTATTATTACGTACTCGGATATTCGAATTAGAATTTAAAATCTAGTAAAACAGTAAACAATGCAGTAAAAATCTGGATGATGTTCATATGGATGTAAAAAAATTTAAGTACGTAAAAGTATTACTGACTACACTGAGAAACTCATTTAATTGATTCAATTAATTTCTTGTTTGGATATGAGCAAACAAATTCTTGATTCATGCAATAAAATAATTTAGTCAAAGCAAAGCATTTTTGGTTATTGTAACATTTTACTTGTTTCTGATAAACATCTTTATCAGATGTCAATGTTTATCAAAATCAAGTAAAATGTTACAAGAACTAAATGTTTGATTCAACTAAATTATTTTATTGCATCAACCAAGGATTTGTTTTTGCTTATATCTAAAGCAAGAAACTAATTGATTAAATGGGATTCTTAGCGTACTTTTTTCTTTCTTTGTATCTCAAATAAAAACTTTATTGTATAGTTTTTTTTTTAAGAATAGTGCAAAGATTAAAGAATTATGAAGGAAAAACAAGAATTAGTATTTTTTCGCATCATTACATAATCTATCAATTTTAGAAAGATATTGTACACTTAATGTCATTCTGTTAAGCGTTATATTGTTTAATTGTACTACGTCAAATTGTAACAAGAAATCTTAAAAGTCTTCTTAAAAAATCTTGTTAAATTCTTTTTGTTTTAATGTCATAAAATTGAATAATTATAAACTTATCATATATATAGTTTGAAATTTAAAGATGCAGAAAGAAACAGCATGAAGCATTGTCTTTTTATTCATCACACCTATCACGATTGAATAAAATCCGTTAAGGCGCTCAAGTAAATATGACATTCTTATTTTCATAACACGTTTCTGACATGTTTGTTTATAATCAGTCTTCATATTACACTATTCAAAGTCGGTAAAATGCATCGAAACCTGCTGGCAAATCAGAACGAGTCATCATGAGTAAATCTTTATGAGACAACGTAGTTATATAGGCCGCATAGAAGTGAAGAGCAGGGACGAAAATGTCGAAGTGGGAGAACACATAAGCACGCTGTTTTTATAATACACGTTAAATAACTTTACGACGCCTCAAGTATCGTGGCAAATTGATTTCGTAACGACAATCACAGAATTAATGCACAATAAAAGTATCATGGCGGCAATTAAGCTGAGCACTTGCTTAACTGT
>NW_011627153.1:520341-549698 GCF_000204515.1 Acromyrmex echinatior
CGCTCGCGGCATTTCAGTCGCGTTTGGGAGCGCCGAATGAATGATACATAAAACGGATCGATGTGCATAGTGCGATGTTTTTAATTTTTTTTTCTTAACGTTGAAACATTTCCGTAAAACGTGTTTAAAAAGGAGAGAAAGGGATGTATAAAATGGTGAATTCTTTGAACAGTTGATTGAATTTTAATATAACCAGCTTAAGAGAATAATACCTGTTTTAGCATGTATCGTACTCTCGTTACGTCTGTTCCCCATATCGGGGGAAAATTTGCGGGTAATCGAGCGAGAATTGCTTTCACAAACGTTAAGATGGTGCTACAGTTATGTTTGTGCGCTTATTGCAATATTAGATCAGCGAGAGAACCGACCCAGCGGAGTCACGGCGCCGCGTTTCGCGCGCGTGCGTTTGTGTACACAACTATTAAGTGCTTACATTTATGCCTGTCATAATTGGCTTCGTTAAATGAAGAGAGTGACTGAGGAATTAGCTTGCCGGTAATAACGCGGCTATTTATTAACACGTGAAACGAGACGCCACAGGCCTCACGAACTTGCGCGAGCTCGGGAAGTAGATCTGTTCTTCTTTACCGCGTTTGGAGTCCCGTCGTAACTTCTTTCTTCCAAAATCAGTCCGATGGTGAGTGGCATTTAACTAAAATCTAAAAATTGCTTTCTACATCGGTCTCTACCTCGGTATCCTGATATCTTGGTATCTTGGTATCTTTAGAATAAAATAATCACGTTTTGCTTCTGTAACGAGCACTCGAAATGCTCGAACGTATCCTTCTCGTTTATACCCCGAGAAACTAAAAATAGATTACGCAGGCTTTAATAAATTTCTCACGAAACGATGACGCTAGCGAGGCTGTGAGGAAGAATAAAATGTGAAGAAAAAATGAAAATAGCGACCGGGGCAATGATGGAGTAGAAAAGAACGTCAGAAGGTGGACGAACTAAATCTGCGAAAACATGGTCTGGTCAATTCTGAATAATAACAATTGTTTTTATTGCTCTCGGAGCGATTTTGACGTTTTCGAAAGACGTCAAAGACAGAAACGTATTCGCACTCTCTCGACCGGTTTATTTTTCTTCGTTGAGTCTACCAGCTCCCTCGATTTGTTCGGTTGTATTTTTTCAAGATTCTTCGCTGCTTATTTCTCGTCGAAATAGTGACCAGCTAGCCTACATTCCACCCCGATTTCACTTCGCGTTTTTCTACGATTTTACAAGGTGCCGGGAAAAAAAATATTTCTAAGCCTGGAAACGGAAGTTTCTCTCTTTGTTTTTTTTTAAATAGAACTTGTAAGACACGCATAGTTCGTGTGTTAAAAATAAAACAGACTTTAAATGACGTTTTCCGAGAGAACGTGTTCTGTACAATATCCTTTCTTTCCATTCTTTCCATTCGGCGTATTTTCTTATTTTTATATCGATAAAGAGTTAATTTTTGAAATCTATATGATAATATATGATAATATAAAAGTATTAGTTTATATCGATATTCTTTCATTTAATGGAAACTTTGCGCGCACGTAAATAAAACTTCTTTAGAATACGTTGTTCGAAATTGGCACTTTCTCTGAAATTGTTATTCGTCATATATCTCAAGTGGTACTTGCACAACATTGATTGCTCTTTCGCACAACTCAATGTGATCGCAAAGATAGTTGAATGTGTCGATATCATCGCTCGCGCGATTTTCGTCAATAATACATTAACAAATATTTCTCAAAGTGAATGTTCGATTTAAAGATCAGATTACGAAGAAATTACGATTACTAGGAAAAAAGTTCCTGATTTACAACATCCCGAGGAGGATCGTTGTTGAACGTGTCGGCATATATATAAACTTATGGACGCATTGCGCGGCTTAATTTTGACGTCAGAACTGGTCTTAGTGCAGCCTGCCGGACCCTAATCTCCAATGTGGTGGCATGTTTCACATTCCGAGTGCGTGGAATGAGTGTTCAAAAATGGATGCCGCCGCAACCGTGGGAGGCATTTCGGCGTCTGGAAAAAGATGGTGGCACGGGGGAGCTCCATGAAAGAGGTAGATTTACTATCAGAGAGATTTCATTCCTCTGGGGTTTAGGCTTTCTCGGCAATCCCATTACGGGAGTCAAATGTGATTTAGGATCTTGGCCTTATACTGTGCACCGGCCTAGCTATAGGCTCAGCATGGCTATGGTGTACAACATAGGCGTTTCATATCTCTTCGGGACAGATACCAACCGTCGCGCTCCCCGATGTTCTATGTCCAGCCATGGGCGTTTCCAGCCGCGTAGGAGAAATTATTTCCTTAAGGTTTTCAGTAATCGATATTCCAATCGGAGAAAAAGAGGATGGATCGCCGTAGCAATTTCAAGAGCGTCTGGAAAGATGACCATCCAATCCCGATGTTATTAAATATTGAAGTCATATACTTGCATGCGAGGTTTTGGTACCATTAATATGATATTTAGTGAATTATCAATCCATCATAAGTGGAATCGTATTTACTAGTATTTATAGTATCAGTAAATTGAATTACTTGGAATTTATTACTATTGAATTATTTAGAATTGCGTTAGACGTTAATCAGATACATGTGATAGAAGTGAATCGAAATTCGTTGCGTGTGTACTGTTGGCCTTGCTACGATCCTGCATTGTTTCATCTGGTTCCATAGACGCGGCTTGCCGACTCGAGACTCGTCGTATTGCAGGTCTGAGGTTCGCTTATCCGCATTTGCTATACCTGCTATTATGTAGACGATAATGGTCGCCACATAAATATTCACGCCGGTGATGCCCATAAATGCTACCGTCGCCGCGTGCTGCACGGTATTCGATATACGGGTAACGTGCGCGCGTACGAGCATTAGAGTTGCTAGGTGGTTCACCATCTTGGATCGACATCAGATCTTTGATCCTGCTGAGCAAGCGGGACTATTAATCACGCGCGCCAACGCGAGGTATGTACTTCGAGGTTCGCTATCGAGAAGCGAGTTCCTGCCGATCGATGTGTGATTTATATCTTTAATTTCAAGGAGATGGATGGATTGGTTTTCGTTCATCACGAGTTCACGAGACGAGACCGTTATTACAGTTTTTTCTTAACGTTACGAATGTTCATACATTTTTGTTATTATTCCTAATTTATTCGTCTTGACAATCTCGATTAATTCGAGAACTTGAATGTAGAGTGGAGGAAATTTTTTTAAATTGCTCTTTGAAATAATTGTTTTTACGCTTTTGTTACAATATTGGTAGAGAAAGAGAGAGAAAGAAAAATTATATAGTAATAAGTATTTTGAAGTAATTGTGAAATATTAAATTGTTTCAAGCAAACGAAAATATTTAATGTTGAACAGTTTAATACACATTTTAAGAAGACGGCCATTGAGATTATTCCTGGAAATATTGCTTATTTTTTTTGCTGCCGATCCATCGCAAGCAGGATATCAAAACTGGTCGGAGCTGTCTTCGTACCAATATCGAAGCAACGCAACGTGAGGGGTCCACTTACACAATTATCCGCTCGCGGAATCTCCTCGGCGGCCGTTTACTCGCCGTTTTACTGCCGCCTGCGCTCTCGCCCCTTTTTTTTTTACTTTTATTCCCAAGCTGCTTTTTAAGACTTTCCTTGCCCGCCTCCCTCTTTCTTCCACGCAGTCTTCCGCCTGCTCTCTTCGTCAGTGCCTTCTCTGCGCGACTCGATTCGGCAGTTACCGCCATTCTCTCTTCCTACGCGTTCCACCAATCCGTCTCCATTTTACTCTCCTTTCCTCTTCGGTATCGATTGTGTTGTCTGAAAATTCCAAGAGCGGGTAGTCTGTGAAGCAAGCTGCTAAGGGCTTATTAAATTCACTCGGTCCTTGACCGATTCATGAGTCAAAGATGGAGATGTCTATTGTTATACGTCATTGATAGCTACATGTAAATCGGCCATGTTCACACGGTACTTTGAGAAATCATTTTGCTTATGGTGAAGCATTTCGAATCGTAGATTATACCTCATATATCTTTTACTGTAGGGAACAACTAGTAGAGGAAAAAAAATTGGACAGTTAATGTCTAACTTTCGACGACATTACTTTTTTTGTACGTGTTGCAATATTTAAAAAGTACTAATATAAAATGAGGTAGACAAAGATGGTATTAGTGGACATTTCTTGCAATGAGAAAGACAAGTAATGAGAGTAAGCAAGACGTAGTTACTGCTTACTCATAAGCACCTTAGTCATAATTATAATAAGCCGTGAAACAACGAATTTCAAATTAAGTGACATTTTCATTATGAGTAATGACTCCGAGCTTCATTCTCGCGCGCATGCAAGAATTTTTTATAATAATCAATTTTCTCATACTTTAACACTTTGTTTAGTGCGATAAAAATTTGGCATTTTTGTAAAAGGATGATTTTCTTTGTCTTTCAAAGGATAATTTCTTCTGTCTTTAATTATAGAACAAAGTAGAGAATATATTAAATTAAGATTAGTAGAAATCGCTCCTGCATTTTAAACGTCCTATATCACAGAAACATTTTATCCCATTAATCTGCATGTGTAATAATTTTTTTTTATGGAATTTTTAAACCAACCGTGGAATGTTTAACGCTTTTATATTTTACCGAGCGAGTCCTGCTCTGCTCGGCCATTAAAACCAGAGTCACGGTGGACTAGAATGATTTGTGCTCTTGGTGGAAACTAGTTTCGAGCTTTTTGTGATGGCGACTGAAATGGCTGACTGGAATCTTTTCCCTTTATAAGTATCTTATAATACTACAGTAGGTGACAAACCTACAGTAGGTAGAAATTATTTTGTTACGTATAATTTGTGTTAGACTTTAGCTATGTTTCTCTTCCTCTCTTTTTCAAGAATAAATATTCTTCGCGAATTTTATATTGAGAAACAATTATTCAAATAAACAAAACTATATAACATTTCAACGATCAAGCATATTTGAATACATACATGTTAATTTAACAACAACAAATATACATAAATTATTGAAAATTTCAACAATTATTCATTATTTAGTATTGTACAAATAATTCATTAATACATCGAAATAAAATTTATTATTATTGACATATAATTTTTTCAATAAGCTTAATACTTTAATCAAAATTAATTGCAAGTTTATACTAGCAGTTTTAAAAAAATACATTTAGAAATGTTTTTCTCTATTGAAAATAATTGCTGCCAATTAGAGATATCTTATATATTGATTTTATTTCTTAAAAAGTATTTTTTTTTTTCATTGATTTATTTGTTTTTCGATGAGCGCTGCGGGGCTTTCAGGATGTGCGGCGGCTAAAACTCAGCTTAACAGTGCGCCACGTTAGGCTCGTGTTTCGAAGCGTGCTAGCACGGAGCAGAGTGGACAGTCGTAAATATGCGTGTAAATATATAGCGGCTGTTACGTCGGCCGCTGTAAAGTCATAGTATGTAGCCAACGTTAAATGTTTGAATCCTTACGAGGGATTTGTGACTACAATGAATCTTATTTTGCGCGGCGCGTGATGTTAATCGAATTACTATCTGTAACCTTTTCGAATAAATCTACGACTACACTGGGAATATACTGGGAAAATTAGGTTTGGTTTTGTTAATTAAAAAACTTAATTAAAAAATATATTGGTACTTGTATAGATTGCTAAAGAATTTTTTCTCTCTCTCTCTCTCTCTCTCTTTCTGTTTAAGAGATAAGTTCTGTAAAGGAGTAAATGCATGATAATAATTGCGATTTGTATAATGATCAGAATTGCGAGATAATTAATTTAAATAATACGTGATATACACATATATGTAAAAATGCTAAACAGATTTCTTTGAATTTCGTATGAATATACAATAATTTAAATCGAATCCAATTTACTGAAAAGATTCGTTCCGATACAGTTTCTTGACCACATCCTTTTGTGGTACCCGTTTCGAAAGTCAGTGAAACTGTTTTGACCGCTGAGAAAATCTGAAAACACTTTGCAGAAAGGAAAACACGGAAGCCAGGTCTAACCAAGGGGTTCTAATGTCAGAAAGGCCAAGTAAAAAAAAGTTTTATGTCGGCCGCCTAAAATGTAATCTCTGTCAATAAAGTAATTAAGGTTACTAGGAATGCTTTGGGAATGTCTATTTTACTACTTTTGGAGTTCTTTTTTTTCAACTTGTTTCCCAAGCTCTTATGATTTCTGCAAAGGCTTCCGAGTTATTATATTATATTTTAAAATGTCTGAGTCAATGCTTTAAAAGAACTTTCAAACAAAAAGTCAATCAATATAAAGGTTAATTCGAACTTCGATTGATTCTAATCGTCCAATTAATTAGGAATTGAAAAAAAGATTTTACTATCGTCCCTGATGTAGCCAAGTAATTAAGTTTCATGATCAGTTCATTTATGTCTTTCATTAGTGCATTAATATTACTGACATGTAGAAGATAATGATTATCCTGAGTATATCCAACTTATTGGCTTGATTACATAGAATCAATTAAGACTGTTGCTTAACGTAATGTAGTGTAGCAAGTACAATAAAATTACACAAAGTGTGTACATTAAAATTTAATAAAATTGCCCTGCAAATGAGTTATTTCTACTAATGCATTTTGATTTATCTAAAGATTATCCAATAAATGATAATCTTTTACAAAATATTTTACGAAAAACAACATTTAATTATATAATATGTATCACATAACAATGAGGTTATATTTTGATATCACGATTGCGGTAATAATATACATATACGAAACAAATACAATATTGGATGAGGAAAAAATGAATATATCATACGATTGAATATACTTGGATTTGAATGATTAATTGCTAATACGTCTTTTTAAAATCATAGAACATACATAAAATATTCTTATAGTCTATCTTTATTATCGTCGATAATATCATCAAATCTTATTTCAAAAGCAAATGGCAATTTATAAAAACCTTAAACCGAGAGATTGTAGATATCTAAAAAAATAGAATTTATTTATAAATTTTAGATTCATACATATATCTGTCTTAATACGCGATTAGCTGTCATTCAACATTACGTACGATACCAAAATACATAACGTTGGAAGTTAAAGCGTGATCAGATTCTGTTCAAACAAAATACTTCAAATTAATGAAAAATACTAAATATAAATGATAGAAATTATCCTAACATTATATTAAAAATGTTCAATTATATGTATATCGCATTAATAGTCGAAATTGCTGCGTGTGTCCTGCTTTCGTAAAATTTTTAGGAATTGAGTGATAGTGTCAGATGAAGTATCAGTCATGTAGAGAACAGTCGTCATAGTAGTTAATCCGAATTGTTTTTCATCTATCAGTAGTTATACATGAAAATGAGACAAAGCGAAAAGGAGAATGTTGACTATTCTTACGTGCCAAGCACTACGAACCAATAGGAACCGTAAAAATCAGATCGCTTACGAAAGACGTACGTCTATGCTGTGATCACGATGTGGGAACGATTGTCGCGTAAGTGAGATATTGGGGAAAAGCGATAGTTCTCGAGGATACGTAGGTACGTGTGGATACATCAGGGCACTCGGAGTACCGCGTTTAAAAGGATTTACGACGTCAACAAAAATAATCGTTTAACGCGACAGAGAGAGAGAGAGAGAGAGAGAGAAGGGGGGGAGAGGAAAGAGACAGACGCGTTTGTCCGGTGCTGGATGACCGGTCGAATGGTCACCCAGTGTCTATTGCCCATCAAATGACCAGTCGAACGAGCGCGCTTCGGGAAGACCGACTTCCGTAAAGCAATGGTTCCGATCGTTACAGCTGTAGATCTGCACCCAATCCTTTTTTTCGCGGCTCATTCGAATTATGTCGCAGCACGGCAAACAGACGCAAAATGATTGCGGCAAAACAAATAACGTGCTCCGGAAGTGAAATATCTGAGCTATTCTTGATTCTCTATTCGCCAGTTTTAATAATATTCTATGGCTGCCTTCTATTTCAGATTAAAAGTTGCTATCGGATAATGTATTGAGTGACACACACGTATTTGTCAGAGTTATAAAGAGACGTTTAGACAATACCTTCAAAGTTGCGTTATGTCTCTGAAGTAAACTTGATGACCATGGAGTGTCTGGAATGTAAATGCGTAATCACGGCCATAGTTTCGTCAATGTCGTCGTTTCGTATTGTCGAGAGTCCTCTGTGAAGGGCTACGATGAGGGTTACCGAGTACAAATGGCAGTATTATTCAGGAGATTAGAATTGCGAGAATATTTCCTTGAAATTCCGTACATACTCAACATTGTAATCTTTGTTTTACTACTAAAGGTACAACTAATGTCCTCAATAAGAACACTAAGGATGAATTATGAATTGTTGTGTGTTAATTTTAAACGTAATAAAAAGGACCGTTACATTCAATGTTGCGAAAAATATAACACATATTTACACATATTTTTTGAATGTTGGAAATTTTGTTTCAATTTTCTCTTTTCTCCTCTTTAATATTTTAAGCAAAAGTTTAATAAATTTTCTATATATGTGTATTTGAATAAGTTATAAATAAAATTATAGTAATTCATAATATCTGTACGATTTTTAAAGAAAATATATATACACAGAATTCCATGCGACTTCGAAATATTTCGTCGTTATGCAGTTAGGCGAGGTTTAAGGCTGCATGATGGCGACAGCGTGTTGACCATTATCTTAGCTCCTCATTTTAGATTGCTTGTGCATTCATTCTTGATAACCGGCAGCCAAGGTAGTACTTTATCCTATGCCGCTCGTTTATGGCAGCTACATTTTGTGCTACTTAGGATTTTAGAAAAATACCTGCATTTTTTTCATTCTTAAAATATCTTTTTCTTAAGTATTGAATTAAAGCGCATGGTATCTTATTAATAATAGATAATATTATATTTAATATATATATTACAATTTGTTCAAAAGAATTTTCTTTGAATTAAATATATAAGAAAACTGCATGATCGAGAAGAAATAGCTTATTCTCGAAATGTAGTATATCTTCCTTAATAGTTTTGGATGACATAAGAAACTCTTTTTTTTGTTGAAACCATTAATCTGCCATTATTAAATCAGAATCTATCATGTACATTCTATAAATTGAAAAAAATAAGATACTAAATGTCGATTGCTCGTACTTTAATAATATCGTTAATCATCAAACCTCGATCGGCACATTGTCAGGTGAAATTTGTTCAGTGAGAAGGAAATGCGATTTACAATCGTTTCTATAATAAACACCAAGTTTTTGTGTGAGAAACGCCGTAGACAATGTTCTACGCACGAGTAGACGTTTACCTACCAAGATTTATGAACAGAAATGAACGGAAATGAAAGGGGACCGGATTATTGAGAATGCTAGTATTATATATACATATAAACTACGTTTCAGTACTCTCATAGAATTCATGCATCCCGCGTATCAGAGTGCGCGTTGTTAATATCCGGACTCTCTCTGGACCTTCCATCTAATCTTCCCTCTTCCAAACGCACAGTCATCACCCTTCTCTCCCTTCTATTTCCTGTATCATCTTCTTCCCTCGAATTTGTCACCGCCCTTAAGCACACGAGTCCCACCCCTTTATGGATATAATTAAAATAAACCGTGTCTTTCTCGCATTATCACTTTATGGAAGATTTTATTTGCATACAAATGTAGACAACTATATCTTCGAAATTAATAATAATTACAAAAAGAAAATAAGTTATAGTCAAAGTTTAGAATGCAGACAAGGCCGTAGACTTTTAAATAGGACGAAGAGATGTCAAAATAAATATACATGTATTCACTTTGCACGAGATAACCTACTTGTAGAACGATGACGTTATTTTTGTTCTTTGTTAGGACACAAATATTGTCAGATACATCTATATCAAACCTAATTGGAGTCACCCTTGTTCACGCGAGCAAACTAGTGAAAGAAGGACGAAGAGAGGGACACACTTCAAGTTATAACTATAAAAGCAAGCGTCAAGCATAATAAACACGAGTCGTTAATGGTATCGCTAATAGAATCATTCCGTTAGCTTGGGATGAACTGGGTCCTCGACGAGCAAATGTGATTTCGTCTTTACTTTCCTCTTCGATTAATTCCACGATTTCATTTTCAATCCAAAATCTGTTACACATTTCCATTCACTAGTGTTGATACGAACGTATTTTTGTATGATCCAAACCAATAACTAATAGATCGTGATATGAATAATTATCGCTTGTACATAGACTAAAATATAGAATGAATAATCATGAAAATGAAAATGATATAAAATGTTGAAATGGCTAAGGATGTAGTTTAATTCTTAATCTAATGAATTGTAAAAGACGTAGTCATCCGATTGTCTCTGGCTACAAATATAATATAGTGTAGTTTATATCGATAGATTAATTAATGTATAGCCTATAATTTGGAAGAGGAAAAGATTGACGCGATATATCGCTTGGTGGAACTTTTATGACTGCGTTATATGTTTGTAGAGAGTAAATATTTAAATATGCTGTAATCTCTCTTAGGTAACAGTATGCATATCTCGCAATAACTATTATATGTATATTACACACATTACAATGCCTTCCGTAACGAAACATTCATTAAATTGTTTCGTATACAGAGTGAAACGTGCGAATTTTTTTATTTTTAATATATTTGTTACTAAATCGCGATATCAATAGCTATATATAAATCAAAGAACAAAGGCATTTATCTTGAAGCAGTAAAATATTTAAAAAAATCGAACGTGTCGAGAAACCGCCCCGATAACCGCGAACAGTCGAAAAGGGAAGAAGAGATACAAAGAAGAGAAATTGCAACTTGCAGCCATTCACTGTCGGCGGTTAAGTGTTATTATAAGCGTCGTGATCTGTACGAACATTGCGGATCCTCTCAAAAGGCACATATAGACGGCTCTTCTGCTCGTATACTCAGCAATGATTTCACGTTTACGCCTTGGCTGTCTACGTTGGCAACATTCTGAAAATGCTGATGGCAGGAGGCAGTTGGAAGGTAAAGGAAGAGAGAAAATATGCCTCTGTGCGAGAAAAAGAAAGGGGGGAAAACAAAGAAAGCGAAAGAGAGAGTGAGAAGCGCCGGTAAGAAAGAAAGGGAGAGAAAAATAAGTAGGAAGAAGAAAAAAAGTTCTGGATAAGAGAAGATGAAAGTGAAAGACGAAGGCGGCGGCGGCCGATAGCAGTGGTACGAGTGGAATAGGGTGGGATGTGGAGGCAGAGGGAGGCTTTATTTTATTTTAATGGCGCTGTAAGCTTGGCTGCGCACACCGAAGCTACCAAGACTGGGTCTGCTGTTCACCAGTCCCCAGTCTAACACGACTACATGGGATTTTGTCTCATCCTTTATTCATGAAAGACTCTCTTTAGTCTTCCATTCCTCTGTCTTTTATCCATAAACAATTTTGTGTAAGAAAAGCAAACGTTCTCAGCCAGATATCATTTGTAATAATGTAACAATGATATCAGCTTCCCTCAGTTTGCAATTAAAAAATATTCTCGGAGAATTAAATTTCGATATAATTTTAAATTAGACTTATAATAATAGTTTAATTATTTAAAACATTTTATTTAGAATATATTAAATAGAACGTTTATTTTTGTGCATGTTATTTCAACAAAAACTTGATTTTATTTTATTCAATTTTTTTTATATACCTATATAAAGATTCGTATTGTTCCGTTGCATTTTTTGTCTGGATTTAAATTCGACTGCAACGAATATATAAAATTTTCAATTTAATGTTACTTTATGAGACAAGTCATTGAGTTAAATCGCGCCTTTTTCGAGTCTTTTCTTTTCTGCCGTTGGGATAAGGAGATACTGGCATCTCATGGAGATAAGATGGCCATGAATTAAGCCAGTCTGACGTGAAACCATTCGAAGGCGGACTGGATTCACGAAGAGATCAGGTTCTTCTTTAGAGAAGAATAGAAATGATGAGACAAGAATATAGAAAAATGCATGAGAAATTAATGGGTCCCATAAAATCAAATTTTTATCAAACTGATAATAAGACTAACTAATGAATGCAATAAATTATGATATAGATAGAAGAACAGAGAAAGATAATATAAGAATATATTTTGTAAAGATTTGTTATGAATAAAAAAGGATTAGAATTAATGTTGTTTATTCGATTTACAATTGTCTGTCCATCTGTGTGCGATCGAAATCAGATTTTATATTGTGGCGTTCAAAAGAATCATGAGATTCTTGATTAAATAACATTCTCTCATTACAGGACCGTCGCATCTTACATGCGCTTGAACGAGAAAAGTTGGATTAACGTTATGCGCAGTCGAAGAGTTATTTTTCAGACACATCGTCGTCGCATACCAATGTCACCCTTAGTTCAGTTGAAGCAGTTAGAGCCCGTAGTAAGCGCCCGTTTATGAGATCTTAAACAAGACGTGAAGAGGGAATATTGTGAATACAGCCTGTGCGCATAGGAAAATTATCGAGCGGTGTGTTACCCAACACATCTGTCTGTCATCTTCAAAAGAAGAACTCGACTAATTATTGTTCGCATTCTCATTATAAAACCGTATCAAATTTCTTGAATTTCTCGCGATTTAACGGCATCTTTTTGCTTCGAAAAACGAAGCTAACTTTCCCGTAAAGTGATATCTCGTGTATCGTGTGTCCCGTTTGATTAGATTGATTTATCAGCGCGAATCCATTTTCCCTGGATTGTTAAGTTCGAATGACGCGGATACGATGAGTACAGAGTTACACAGCACGTTCACACAACCTCGATAGTGGTGGAGGCTGTCGTGTCGTTATTTATGCTGCGTGGCTCGCAATCCACCCTCCGACGACAGCCAACGGCATAAATCCCTCGTGTCCCATCTCTCTGGATCGTTTCCATCTCCCTTTTCCGCCTCCCTTCTCCTCGCCTTTTCTCTTTCTCTTTGTCTCTCGCTCTCCCACCGCTCTCTTCTTCCTCGTTCCTCTCCTTTCTTCGATTTCTCCCTTAACTCCCCGTAGCCTTATCCAGCCAGGTCCTACAGGCTCTCGCCCTTACATTTCCCCTACCCGGGTATTCGTTTCTACTGTTCCACGGTCATGGTGGTGTCAGCCAAGAGCACCGAAGCGAGTATAACATCGACCCAGCTCAGCCAGCCTCCGCCTACCATAACAACGATCTCGCGATGCTGCATCGCCGTTGGTAGTTCACCGTGAACCGAAGAACGTGTGCGTGTGCACCGGCGGGAAATTTATGGATACTTTGAGGGTGATATCGATCGTTGCAATATTAATAAATGAGAGAACGTCTAAGCTGTGTATATAATATCAGAGCACAATTGTTGAAGAACTTTTTGGGATGATCTTATATTCGGTGCAAATTATTTCTGATTGTTTATGCGATTTTTTACGGAATAAAAATATGGATGAACAAAATCGTTAATTATTCGTCACAATCGCATAAAATATAAAAGAAAGTAATAGTATATTATTTTATAGTATTTTATTTTACTTTTTTAATTAAAGTTATTATAGTGAGGATATATGTGAACTCAATTTTTTGTTGATACGGAAAGTCAAACGTTCCAACATTTCCCCTTTGCGTAGCTTTTTGTCAATAGGGACATTACTTCGCCATTTCGCCCCCATAGGTCGCTAATTAAACTCGCTGATATCGCGGGGATAAACGTAGGGATGAGTGTACGCCCGGAAATTACGGAGGGTCGTGCAGGTCTGATGATAATATCACGGGAATAACGAAGTGGTTGGGAAGATCCGACGGAAAGAAAAGGAACGATACGTTCTAAAATGCGAGTATGATAGGATTGCGAGAATGGAAAATTGTAAAACGGAGATATGCCGGTAGTTGTAAAGAAAATAATTATTTTATACATTTTTTATAATTTTAATCAGTATTATATACATAATAATGTTTGTAACTAAACGATTGTTTCGTCGATCCCATCCGAGTTTTGTTTATCTTGTTTATCTTGCCAACAATAGTCTGTTAAGAGTTACATTTGTGGTTAATAATTTTTCTAATTAAGCTTTCTCATCATTCGTAAAATAAAGCTCTGTCATATATATTTTTTTATACAATTTTTTCATATGATAGACGCATTGTATATTTATGTATTATCAGTAAGGGATTAGTCTTATACAGTAGCAGTTTAAAATTAAGGCGAATAGAGAAAGAATAAAGGACTCGAAGGCAGGGGGTGATTGGCCGTGAAATTGAAAAAGTTACCAAGGCCCTGGAACACCGAGAGTGTCGGCGTTGGCAGGAGGCGGCCATCGAGCTCTGTAATTTGCCTTCATAAAATCCCACGGAGGCTCAAGTCAAAGTCTGTCGAAGGGAATACCATTAAGCGGTCGTGAATTTATTTTCATTTAGTTACAAGAAAATTACGCGCCACGTTTATATCTTATATACCGTTCTACGTAGTTAGGGTACAAGTGTCGATGTATACTTTATCGTTGCGATGGAAAGAAAATCGCACGCGTCTTCCCATTGGCTTGTTCTTCTACTACACCATATTTGGGTAACTGAAAGAACCATGGCGCTAGAATACTACCAGAAACGTGGAACTAAAATGTCTGATATTTTGTTCGGTTAAAAACAGTCTGGCATTATTGCAAATGAAATCTCAAAGAAGAACAAAGTTACTACATTTCGAAAATAAGTTGCAGGAATTCGCTCGATTAAAAGCGATAAAAATTGCATATATATTTCTAATACATTTTTAAAATTTTTTTTATAAGAAAAAATTACACAAAATTTGTGACTATTGTTATTGAAATTTTTGAAGCGTGATTATTTAATTTCATTTTTATCTGAAATATACAACAATTATATTTGATAATTATATTTGGTTATAAATAATTAGATAACAGCATTTGTTACTATAATTGCAGATAATCATAAATAAAAACAATTTATTTTCTTTCATATATCGGTGTAGACGAGTAGTGCTGTTCATTAAAATAAAGATAATTATAGAAAACTTTCTCTTTTTCGCCTTCCAGACTATATTTATTTTACACGCAAATGACGTATGTATGTATCGATTACAATGTCATGTATTACAAAAAACGAGAACGACTTGAAAGATCGCTAGAAAGTATCAGTATTATACGTTGAAAAAAAAACATAAGGTATTGTAATTAAGATTGCAGATTATCTGCAACAACTCAGATATTTACACAGATAATATAAACATAAGAATTCAAGAATATACATATCGAAGACTTGTCACATATTAAGGCCACATGCCGATGACTATATCTAGCAGTGGTCGCGGATCTAATGGCGGCAGCGAAACTGAATACTATCACGAAAGGGAGAGAAAGGAAGGGTAGTTACGGAGGGGAACATACGCGAGGGTGAGATATCTATTGCGTCGGCCTCCCCCAGATAGAAGGGATGAATTTGCGCCGCGACGTCCGCGCAGGGATGCAACGACGCCGACGCAGGATCCACGGGTATCCAGAACCGCGGCCGGAATGCCCGCACCCCATTTCGATTCGTCTCGAGGGTTGAGGATGCGTTTACTCATGGCCGGCCGCTTGGTCCATATCTGCCGACGGTCGTAGCCGCGAAGTCATCGCGGTCGAGTTTCCATTTACTTCGGTGTCTCCCCTTTGTTTCTCGTCGCGTTCATACCGTCACGTATTTTCGCGTGCCGGTTTCATCCTCGTTCACATTGCGACTGAAGTTCTGCCTGAAGTTCTGTCTAGCCAGTTACGACGATCCGCGAATCTCTGAGTATTCTAAAGGTAAGTCCGCGAGACAAATATGTGTGATGCTGAGGACATTTCATGGATTCCTTAATCGTCTGTCGCTGTTTCACGCAACTGGTTGAAATTTTTGGACTATTAAGCGAGACTAATAACATGCGTATTTATTTATAATTTATAATAATTAAAAAAGCCGGGTAGATATCGAAAAATTTCATTCAAAATTGACCAAAAATGTCATTCAATTTTGACCTAAATTTTTATTACTAACAGAACTTAGTATCGCGCTTTTCGATTATACTGCCATTCACATAGATTATCAACTGGCTGGCCTGATAATTTAATCGAAGTGGAACAGCGATAAGGACAGTCTTGTGAAATTATCATTCTCGCAAAGTCTTCGATTGCACAATCAACGAGTATTTGTGTTTTACTTTCCGTACGCACCTTGTGTGACGGTGTGTCCCTATACTATTTATTTACAATATTACCTAACTATGTTCTTTGTTTAACATTCGAGCTCGTTCAGTTAAGACTCATGTGATTTATTAGCGATTTATATGTATCTCGACAAATTTTCAATATGCTAGTTACTGCCATTCACATACGAACATTCTCGCGAGCGATAATAAGTGTGTAGAATACCCACACAAAATTGTTCTGCCATACGTTTCATTATCGCGCTTAAATCAAGCTGTGCTGTCATAAATTTAGAACATGTATTGTCCATATGTGTTCCTTTGTGCGCGCGATCGACATATTATATGTTTCATTTCCCGAATTTGCTCGATTTGGATGCGGCGCTTGCGCGAAATTCAGATATCGTCATTTTGCGGCGTATGATGCTTCATAACAGAAGTTAATGGTTTGGTTATCGTAACTCTATTTAACTGCTCACGTTTGCGTAGTTCGATTCGTTTTCTCCCACGTGAAGTAAGACGAAATGAACGGAAGGAATGATTGTTGATCATCAGCAATTGTTGTTTCAAAATAATATCGTCGCACGATTCTCATGGGATTAGTATTTTTTAATAAAATATTTATCTGTTTAATAGTAAACAACAATTTTCTAATTTGATGAATGTGTAACTTATATATCGTACACTATATATCATATGCTTATTTATCATACACGGTATGAAATCAGGGATTATCTTATCGCATTACTTTTAATGCGTGTAAATATTTGTCATTAGATTTATTGTCAGGCAAACAAATAATTAAACTTGACGTATTATGGCAGGAAAGTGAATAAAACACGTAGGAAGTCCGTGGTCTTTTTGATTTCTTATTCTAAACCTTCTGAATGTCTTTTGTGAAAACATTTGAAAATATATAATGTATTTATATATTTCTAACTAAATAATTTAGCAAACTATGATTATAGAATATTATTGTTGTAAACGCTGAAATATTACTGTTGTATTATTGTATTAGTAAAACACAATATTTATATTGAGTTTTTGGAAGGAATGTGAAATATCATAAGATGATTATATAAAATTTCTATTGAAATACATATCGACGACATATAGAATATCTCTTGTGAGAAACAATAAAAAAGCCAGTACAGTTTATTTAAATTTTAAAAAACTATATTAGACATACATTATAAATTATACAACATACAACTCAAGATTTAATAGCGATATCAATGCACATATTGTTAGCGAAGTATAATAAAAATAATATATTTGATACTAAAATTCAGTACATTGTAAATATCCACGTACGATGTTATTCAGTATAATTGATTGCTAACTATCGAATTTTATTTAAAGTAACTAGCGAAAGAATTTGTAAAACCAAGCTAAGGTCGAATTTTATTATACAGAGTATACAAAATAAATCATTCAGCATTTATAGGGTTATAGATAGAACATATTAAATAAAAAAAGCCTTAATATACATAAGCTCAACCGTGAGATATTTAATGTGTATTAAAATTGATAATTGTTAAAATTTTATTTTCAAATTATACATTGTATGGCAAGTAGTATTAACGGAATTTGTAACTAAAAGTGGAAATATTTATCTTTTTCTTGTACTTTAGAGGGAAATGATTATAGATTCGGGAAGTTAATTAACATGCTATATTTTCAATTTTGGTTTTTTTAGTATAAAAAATGCGAAACCTTTTTTTATTCTTATAAGGAACTGTAGAATTATGAAAAGAGAGTATGCTACTAGAATTGTCATTATTTTTTTCATAATAATAGAATGTTGTGCTAATCTCACAGATCTCACTTTTGAGTATTCATGAAATCATGACATTCTATTCATATGAAAGAAATAATAACAGTCCTCTCTCTATTTTTTTTTCTAATTTTATAGTTTTTTATAAAAATAAAAAAAGAGTTCTACATATTTATTTGTTTAAAGATAATCGTAGAGTATAGATCTCTGCATATAATATTAATAAGAAATATCGTTGGAATTACGATAAATTATCAGCTTGCTCCAAGCGTTGTGCTGTCTTATACAGAGTTTACTATCTTCCATATAAATGCTGAATGGTTTTTTAATACCCTATATAATAAAAAAATAACCTTTTTTTATTATTTTATTTTTATTCTGTGTATTTTTTTTACGATAAAATTTAACATTATTTCCATATGATTATAAGAAATATCTTGCTTTTTTTCATTTTACTAATAATTGCCATCTTCGCACTCTGTGTTCATTTTTTGTCAAGATTTCTCGTTGACTTAAAGTGTAGAAAAGTTTTCTGAAAGTATAACCTTGATAAAGATTAGTAGTCTTCACATAAATCTTATCCTTTCGCTTCAGATTTCTATTTTGTCGAGTTCATACAATATTCGTGACCGTTTCCGGCATAACCGTTCTGGTGATAACCGCAACTCTTTTGTAAGTTTCAAAAGAATTGCGTTTTCATAAAAACACTGTGTTATATGTGACAAAAAATGTTATTTTGAAGAAATAAGTTTCTCTGAAATAGTGATGGTTATATATTAGGTGTTGGAATTAATTCGTAGCGTTTTTTAAGTGATGGGAAGTACTTTCATTAATGTATTTTTTAATGCTCATGTGAAATAAATAACATTCTTTCATTAAAAAACGCTACGAATTAATTCCAACACCTAATATATTCTGTCAATATCTTAGAGAAGACATATTTATAGAATTTATTTTCACATACAAAAAGATATGCTTATATTTTTTTCACTTTCATTTATTTTATCATTTTCATTGTTCTATGTAAGATGTTCGTTAGAACGCATTTGTGAAGTTGCCATATTCTACACAACTACAACTTTTAAATGAGTTTTAGACATGTTTCTTCTAATTGTTATCGTCTGGCATATCTTAATTTAACACATGCAAAAGAGGAACACATAGGTTTTAATCAGTAAAAATGAAACAAGCGGCGTAGATACTGAAAACTGATTCCGAAATTAGGTAGAGTGCTGTCATGTGTTCATTATGATGGCTGCGAGTGACAGGTGGACCTTAAAAAACAAAAGGCTCGTGTACACGGTTGGTATTTTCCATTCACCGCGGACATTCGTAGCCAAACGGCGTGTAACAGCAATAATGAAGTTGCATGGTTATGTTAATTGAGAAGTTAAACAGAAATAGGAGCATTAAACACGTTGGTTCACGGGGTTCGTTGATATCCGGCGATGCAGTTAATGCTCATTCAGTTACGTGATAAATGTGTGTGAAGTCCCAACATTATGTCTTAAATCAGCTTAATTGAACGCTGACATATTATATTCTTTCAGAGCGTCTCTTAAAATGTTAAATCCTCGAACATACATCTGGTTTATTAATCGTAATACGTCTCGTATTCTCTCTTTAATCGCATCGTATCAGTTATCAGCGCAAATCACGTTACGTATATCATATACATTGTTATGTTGTCTTTTATTTTCATTTTACTTTACGAGATTTTATTCTACGAGAGTCTTTCCAAGTTTGAATTATCAAAAATATTCGTGATAGATAATCTCATACAAATTCATAAAATTCCTATGAACATGTCAAGTTAATGAACAATAATTGCATAGATATTTTAGCATCTAATCTAAAAAAGAACCTCATTGCAGCCTAACATGACGTATTTGATATAGTTTAATAGGTCATAAAGAAGTGTGTTATGCTAAATATAACAACTCTGAATGTTGGTTAATATTCATTTTAATGTCTTAATATTTTGAGCTCTGTTATTTTTTTAATCGGATAGTAATAATACGGGGGAATTTATGTGACCTGTAGTTCATATTCTCGTATTACATCGTAACAGAAAAACATGTGAAACTTTAAATTACTAATTACCACTTAATTAAAATTTTACGAAACTTATTATACTAAATTCGAAAAATAATTGATATGTCTTTTCGCATAAAATAATTCGTAATTTGCAATATACTTTGTACAGTTTATAAATCAGAAACAAATTTAGCTAATACAGAGATGTTTTAATTATAAGGCAAAAGTAATATCTAATGAGTATTAATTTCCAATTATCTTACTGTATTTATATGAGATGATTTATAAGAAGAACATGGAATATAACTTAGAGGGATGAGAAAAGAAGGGAGAAGAGAGAGAGAGAGAGAGAGAGAGACGAGGCTTTAGCTGACTCTGAGGATCGATTCGTTGCTTTCCAGCGCAAGTAAACCGTCTGCTCTCCTCTATTTCTGCTTCTCCCTTTTCTCGCACACATGCTGCTCTTTTTCTTCGTCCTCAGTGCTCTCTACTTCCTAACAACCTGCTATGCCGCGTGCTGCTATATCAGATGTTTTATTCTGTCGTGTTTTTCAAAATTTTATAATATCTTAGAATAGACGATGCACATTACTCCTTTTATACAATAAAATACGATATTTCTTATTTTGTGAAAATAAAATTAAAAATGATTTGATTTGGAGTTATATAAAGGAATATTATTAGATGTTGGAATTAATTCGTAGCGTTTTTTAATGAAAGAATGTTATTTATTTCACATGAGCATTAAAAAATACATTAATGAAAGTACTTCCCATCACTTGTAAAACGCTACGAATTAATTCCAACACCTAATATATTAATCGACATTATAAAATAATGGCTGGAATTTGCGATAAAGGAAAAGTGATTAATTTTTGTATGATAAAATACTATCAGGAACAATACATTGCAATCAATATTATTGCTCCTGTGATACGTTAATATCATCTATAAACCATAAAACCTAGAATGCTATAATATTGCTATATTTAATATTACTAAATACATGTACCGTTGCATAATAGATGTATACATCCAAAAAATTTTTTTTTAAGTCGCATAGATCAATGATTATAAATTTTTAGTGATACTAATGATTTAATTTATCAAATAAGCGCACACTCTAATATCTTGTCAAATATCAAAAGATTGAAACTATCAAGAGAATTCGGTTCTTTGTATGCAAGAGACAAGCCACGCTTTTTGAAACCTTTTATACACGAATACGTAGGTGTGGCTTGTGTGACATGAGACAGAACTAGCTCGTATTTTATTTTGAGTGTCAGACACCCTCATGATCTCGAACTCTGCGTGAGAGCGCTCTGTTCACCGAGGATGAAAAAAAGAGAAGAAAGCGGAGACGAGGCGTTGGCTGTTCATTTCGATGATGGCGCAAAGGATGGAACTTGTGCGGAACGAAAGTTCAAAGGAAGATATATATGTTATCGGTTGCGCGATTCCTATATTAGAGTTTCTAAAAGTTTCTATGACTTTTAGATTGCAAACATCCTGAATCGAATCCAAAAATTGTATGACGCAGCTCTTTTTTTCTTTTTTTAAATTTAGTTATTACCTTTTCATTTTATGAGGTATCAGATACAGAAATAGTACAAGTGCAATTTATCAGGTTTTAATTAAGTTTTTTTTAGATTTAAATTAAATTAAAAAATAGAAAGAATTTTTAGATGATTACTAATTTCACTGATTCAATTTTAATATGGAAGAAAGAATTTTTATGGAAGTACTTTTATTTTTTTTGTGGTCTATTATACATTGCACATGAACATTTATCATGATTATATGCTAGTATATTTTTGAGCATGCTATGGGTTTTAGATATAATATGTATTTATATATGTATAAAATTATACAATAATATATACGGTTTAAGTCTACTATATTGAAAGTCATAAGATCTAATGGTCGCTCCATTTGAACCAATCATAAAGAAACCACACCTTATGTAAGGCATACTAGATTTCTTTAGGAGTTTAAAGGAGCGTATTTCAAGTTTTTTCAAGTGTGAAAAAAGCAATATCTCCGCGCTAGATCTCCGATTTCAAAAGCGAAAGCGATCTTTTAACTCAACGATGATAATGGAGACGGTTTTGTAAATTCGAAATATTATATATATTTACTTTAAGAATTATTATACATATTTTAAGAAATATTCTTAGATTTCTTTATAAGTAACTTTTTTATTTTTAATAGAGGTGCTGCTAATCATTTAAGGACTATAATATGTGAAAATACTACATATAAGTAATATGAATATATAGCATATATCATATTATATTTCTATTACTTATATATACTACTTTCGTTACATACATATGTGTAGTGTAAATATTTTATTTTACATAAATACAAGATATTTATAAAATTTTACAATTAGACAAAATAGAACAAAAACTTTTTTTTGTTTTGTTTTATAAACATTTTTTACACATTTCGTTGAAGCATTATTAAGATTACTTTTTATTATTACATACGATTCATATACAAAAGTTAAATTATTTAAAACAATAGGATATCATTTTTATAATTGCGAGAATATATATTTTATTAGTTGCCTCTATTTTGAAAAATCAATTTTGGTAAATAAATTGAATAATATATTGAAATTTAATATAAAAATATTACTTTAAGATAAAATACATTTCATTTATTTTGAAAAAAATATAATGTTCTAATCAATTGAACTGATTTTTATTTATTACAAAATATATAATTTTTATCACATATTGAAATTAAATTTTTTAATAATAAAATCAATTTTACAATGATATCAAAAGAATATTTAAAATATTGATACAAAGATTTTTTTAAAAGAAATATTTATATTTGGATAATTGCAAGAACTATTAAAGTATACTGCTTTGTATATACATATATCTTGTAATAGTATATACATATATCTTGTACACCCGGTATATCGCGGTATTCGAGCCAAATTCTTGGCTGGTGGGGGGTTCCGGTTGCCTGGCTAGGCGCGCCAGAACAGAAGGTTGCTCACGTCGGGTGGGGGAATGGTTGTGTACCGGGAGTGGTGCGGAGTTCCGGGCGTTCTTTTACCGGCTGAAAGTACCGCAGTTCGCTGATGGTGGGGGTCAAACCGTATCGAGTGGTGTTCGAAAGGGGGGTCGGGAGGGTGGAGCGTGCAGTCTGCGCGGCGGAACGACCGGCTGAGTGCGCGGTACGTCCCATCTAGATATCATGAGCCTCGTTTCACCAACGTGGTCCATTGTTATGTGCTCGAAAAGTACCGGCGGAGTACATTGTTGGTGGCACGCACGCGCGCACGACCTCCTTTGGTGACCTACGTCGTCGATGTCGTCCTCACCGCCGTCAAAGCTTCATATACGCTGAACGGCCGTCGGCCTTTTTTGAAGATTCCGCGCAAATTGCCCGGACCATCGATCAATGGTCGACCTTCGCGGCAGGATACGTTGTTCTCCCTTTTTTTTTTTTCATTTTTCTCGATCAATTACTTCTGTTCCCCAATATCAACAAACGCGTTATTTAATTGAGTCGTGTTTTTCGCTATGTTCACTTAATCGACATATTGACGTTGAGAAATTTCATGGGATCTCACCATGAAAATTTAATGACTTGTACGAAGTGATGACGTTATAATTATCTAATACTTTTTGGTGCTAGTGAGGATCATGTAGAGAACGAACAATATTTGCATTTGACATGAAGAGACCACAGTGAAAGTGACTAGAACACCTGTAGTGTAAACTTAGTAGATTTAGTTCGATCATTTGTCGAATTAAATAATCTCCACTGGGGAAGATTCCATAATATCTGATTAGATGATACGCTGAAATTCAAGGTACGATATAGAGCTCATTTTTATTTATATTGGTCACAATTTTCATCGGAGCAAAATGTTAAATTTAACCGTAAATGTAAATATCACCCGACGAAGGTACTCTTGAATAATGAATTATAATACATCTTATAATACATACCTTGTAATTATTGAAAGAACAAAATTATTTATACATCAATTTATAAAGAAGCACTAATATTGAATTTAATACACGAATGTCACGGAGAATCCGCGAGTGGGAAGGTCGTGAAAAAATTGAACTGTCCTAAGCGTGGGTTGGCGCCGCGGTCGACCGTTAGACTTTCCCATTAGTTCGTTTACTCTACCAGTTAGAGAATAGTTCTCGAGATGGGACAGAGTCACTGTGCAAAGTGCTATCGAATCTGTGTATATAACGGTACGAAATTTTTAGAATCGCGACAAGGAAAACGTACGAAGAAATGTTTGATTCGTAATTGTCTTTGACAGAATTTTGCATTCAATAGCCGAATATCATCTTTATTATTATGTACTTCTCTATATTAGACTTCGTAAGTCATTTTTTAAAGGATTTTTTTATTCTTAAACGCGATACACACTACAAAGATGACACACTGCGATATATCAATTCAATTTGCTTATAATTTTTATAAAAATAAATATATTGTAAAATTTTTTTCGAAATGACAGACATTAAAAAACATACATTGGTACCAAGTAAGTACGTACATTGAAAAAAGTCTAAATAAAGAGCAAAGTAAGAGTCCAACACATTTAAAATTCAACACAATTAAATAGATCTTCTATTTAATTGTGTTAAATTTTAAATGTGTTTGACTCTTACTTCGCTCTTTATTTATTATTGTTTATTTTTTATATGAAGAATCCTTTTATCCGAAAAAAATGTCTAGTTATAGTTTGAACTAAATGTTGAGATAATACATATACAGCTAAACATAACTTTACCTTTATAAGTATTTAGTAAGGATTACCGGTAATTCCGATAATATTTGTAAATTAAAGTTTATGTTCAGTTATATTACCTAAATAATTACCTCAATTACATTTAGTTGAAACTATTTTATTCAATATTTGATAATTGTAACTAGACTTTTTTTCAGAGTATGTACGTTTACTTGGTACCAATATGTTTTTTAATGTCGCTATAACTTACAGACTATAGGACTTTTTTTCAATGTATCTTTATTAATAAAAAAATTATAAGCAATGAAAGAAGCATTAGCAAAACATAGGAAAAAGAAAGTCAAGTATGTCCGAAAAGTTACTTCTATATTGTATCGTGTAATACATTAAATTGCATACGAATCATAATTCAGTATGATATATGGAATAAAACATTTTATGCGATTTTCATGCAGGAAGCTTTCCCACATTTTATCACTGTATCGCGTTTTTTAATATTAGTTTAGAATTGTATCATAACACACACGGTTGAATCTATTTATAATATATTTAACCTTGTAATATTTGTAAATTTGATAAACGATAAAATAGATCACGGAAACAATTATATGCAATGTTATATGTTTAAGAGTCATAACGTTAAGCATTTACTAGTTTATGAAACCGAAAGTGTAATTTGGAAACAGTTTATTAGCTTTACTTGGCTTCATGAGCATAAACGTGATTTACGTGCTTTCTTTATGCTTGTTTGTGCCAAGCATTTATTTAATTTGGACATAAAGATTGTAATCAAAGATTGCTTTCATGTCGAATTTATTTTTATTTTAATATCCAATCTTTATAATTATACATGACAAAAAGCAATGTAATTTCATTTCATTTAGACTCGATGTTTGAAAAATTATACTTAAGTTGATGAATTATAATATTTTTTTCAATCTTGTCTATATTCATGAATAAAATACTATTTTGTTTCTATTAATGATCAGTAAATTCGTATAAAGAGCACAACTTTGTATATAGCTCATCAACTACATAATCAGAATATTATGTATAATAATTATTGCAATTTCGAACAATTAAAAAAATATTGTGGTTATCAGGTTTCATAAAGTCTGGTTATTATTTTGCTTATAACACCTGCATTCGTATTAGTACTCTCCACGTATGTTGGTATATATTTGACTTTCCGGTTACGTATATTAGCTACTTCAAAGTTAATCATGAAAACTAATATACATATGTATAGCTTCAAAATACTTTAATTTATTTTAGCCATACGTTCTTTTTATTCTGTTTTAATCATTAACATACATTTCTTTTAATTTTAAACAAGACGATGAATTAAAGATAAGTAAACCTATCAATCAAATTGGAAGAATCATCATCAATCAATCAATCAGATTGGATTGAATCATTGCGAAGAAGATAAACTAAATATGAGTTTTTCGTATTTCTATACAGAAGAGTTTAATAAAGCATAAGTATGTAAAACATATGATTTATAAGTAATTATTGCGAACGTTTATTGTCGATCTTTTGCTCTTTCGTGACTAAATTAATTTACAGTTCTATTTAAGTACTTAGATATTATCGTTACTATAGCGCATCATTTTACTGCAAGTATAGCAAATATAAAAATAAGTTGATCAATATTCGTTATTGGTTCGTGCTCTTATCATAGTCTGATGTCATTTCTAGAGTTTCACTTATCTTCAAAATTTTTTTATTTGTATATGTCGAATCTACATAAGACATGTATTAGAACGTGTGTTATCAATCGTTACAACACGTGGTCAATAGATTTGGCCAAGTGAGCTTTTAAACTGAAATGTACGAAATCTTTATTGCTCTCTGTGGAATAATAAATGATTCGCTATTCGTGATGAAAATTATCTCTTAATCTTCGCACGTGATGTTTGTTTGTATGCAACTAGGTATCTATACATATATTTAAACTTGCGACAGGACGTTTATATTTATACTTATTATTATATATATTTTTTGCGTTAAACATTCTTTCTCGCAAACTGAGCAATAAATATGTCATAGAAGTATAAAATCGCGCAATTAAAATAGCCATAAAATGTTTTACACAACATCAATTATACTGCTCACTCGTTGACATCATTTCGAGACGAACAACACATTACCTTCGAAGTTCCTAAGCTTCCGAGTTATTTCATTCAGTTTCGTATTTTTGTGTCTACATGATAAAGTGATTTGCACGCTTCAGTCATTCAGTATAGTGCACACACCTATTTAGCTCTCTGGTATCGGTAATATATTTGTAGCTTCAATCTTCTATGGGGTCATTCACGAGGATTTAAAGTCAATAATCTTGTTACAACTCACTACCGTTCACTTTTAAGAGAATAGTATACATAACCTCGTGGTAAGAGACACGATAAACCTTAAGTGTCGGTTTGCACGGTAATTCCTTCCTCCGCAACCATTATGAACGGTCGTTATCACATTACCTATTGACCTTATGAACAGGTGAAAGATGATTCTTGCTTCTTGTTCGTCACATTGAAATCTTATAATGAGTATTTCGATCAATGTAATTAATCAACAAGGTTTGCCAGTATATTACTATACATTCTTTCAATACAATGTTAATTAGATATTGTCCAAGTAATAAGATAAAATAAAAATTTAAGCAATATTTAAAAATAGTAAACAATTAAAAATATTTAAGTATTTTAGTTTGCTATATAATAAAAATTATTTATTTATTTTTAGTTATAATGTACTTTTGAAAAAAATAATGTCATAATTAACTGCAAATATAATTATAATTTAAATTGATTTATTTATGAACAAAAAATTTCGATATTATACCTAAAAGTCATTTGTTATTATAAAAATATTTATTTTTTATTTTTAAATTTAAATATAATGATTGTTTATATTTTTAAATGATATATTCAATATGTAAAAGAGTTATAGGATTGTAACAATTTCTCATATATCTGTCTTTTCAAGTTTTGGGAATTATTATTACTAGTTTTAATAAAAATATTGAAAAGAAATGAGAAAGTTCGAATAATTAAAATAAATAGAAACTAAAGACAAATTAAAATATCGCCGAAATTATTGATAATATTATACTATCATTTGTTTTTTAAATATTCAATGCATCCTATGCTTTACTTTTCCCAACAGTATACGTAGTGAAACAACATCGAGTGTAGCTTACTATCTTGTAGCAGCCATGCTGAAATCCATGATGGCCGTCCTGCATTCTATGAACGCCGCACCCCCTTGAAACCTACCAACAGCGTTTGCGAAACTTCCATTTGCCATCCCTACTCTTAATCCATACTCCAATAGCAACTTCACTACTCTGTCTCCGTCTTAACACCTACGTTCTCTTTTCCCATCAGACCTTCGTCGACGGCCATCGTGGATACGTGCGCGCGCATATCTGATTCAGTAGCTTTGCAAGACAGTGTCCGTGTATAAGGTGCTGTAAGCTTTATAGTGTGTATTAGATCCAATATTTCGCCCAACTAAAAAATTAATTTTTTAAAATTAAAATATATAAATTAATTTATTGTTATTTTATGTATTACTACTAATCAGTTTTAATATTTATTGAGTATTTTGCAAAATAATTCTTTATCGATCAATAGTTATTGCATATAAAAGAATGAAAATAGTACTATCATTATTTATAGATGCTCGACGTCTACTATACTAATTCTGAGATTTTAGCTTGCTTTATTGACATGCATATGAAATACATGTTTGACTGTTTTTTTTTATAGTAATCTTTTTATTATATTTTTTTAAATTGATATAATAAAACTAAATATATAAAAAAATATATATTTGTAGATATGAAAAAAATGTGATAAATGAGTTAGATATGTTTTTATTTTGTTTACGAATTTTGTCTATTTTTTACTATATTTTTAAAATCTTTTGTAATTTACTATTTTAATTATAAATGCGGTTACATAAGAATAACACAGAATTTTTTATTTTATATTTAAAAAAATATAACGTTACTCCTTTATTAAATAAATATTAATTATTTTATTATTCATATAAAGATGTAAAGATAAATAGTATAAACGATATTGATATATCAGATAACTGATTTATCGACTTTTTATACATGTAATATATTTTATTTTCAACACATACGATATTCATATTAACATAATTTTTATAAATTCTTTTTTATAATAACTCGCCATACAAAATTTTTTGTAGCGTATTGCTTCAGATAGTCTAAATATTTGATTTAAATTGGATCAGCAGTAGATAAAAATGCGTATATTACTTATGAAACTGATAATATAAGTTTTCTGCTGGTAAAGAAGGAAATAATGTTCGCAGTTTCTGTATCGACCTCTCCGAAACTTTCCATATCAACTGAGATATTGACCATTTAGTTATGGAATATACCACCATTTATAAACTGCTAGGAAACCATGTTATATATGAGATACACATATGTAATTTTAATTTAATATTAAATATTTTTCTGTTTTAGTATTACATAAAGTACCATGTTTTATACGTTTAAATATTAGATTTTATATAAAAGTTAGAGTTTATAAAAAACTTTATAAGATTTTAACTATAATTAAACTATAATTAAAGTTGATTTATAATATATTTATATAAATTTAATTAAATTTTTATACTTATAAAAATTGATCAAATATAATCAGTAGTATAAT